>RJWJ010011034.1:0-45443 GCA_004363605.1 Indri indri
TTTTTTTTTTTTTTTTTTTGGTTTGTTTTTTGGGGTTTTTCTTGGTTGAAAAACAGCCCCTTGTCCATTTCTAGACCTTCAGCCTCTGGATCTTGCTGTAGCCTCTTTTCCTTCTCTCAAGCCCTCCTCCTTTCAGCAGCAAAGCCACATTGCACTCATTTTCTTCTTTAGAGCAATTTTGTTCCCTTTACCTCTTATCCCTAAACTTAGGTAGCTGAGGTCTCTGTTAAAGCTTTGAAATTTTGATTTGGAAGAACCTACCAAGTTATATTTCTGCTAAAGTGATTTTTCCCAATTCTCATCTATGAGAGGGGCTGTCTTTTCAGGCACACAGTTATTAATACAGGCTGTATCATCACACATTTGGGGCGTTACTTCTACCTAATATTTTTATCAGACGAATTAAGCATATAATTTAGCATAGAGCTTTGCACGTATCAGGGGCAGTCTAAGAATAAACACGCCCAAGTCATGTGAAACAATCACATCGGCTGACATGAATTTTATTTCCCAGCCCCTGGCCACATGCTGGTGAAAGAATTAAATGTAAATTACATTAGGGAAGCAACGGGAGAGAAAAGGAATCAAGAGATTAAATAATTCTCAAAGCGGATAATTCAGCCATAAAATAACTGACTCCAGCACACCACCTCCACAATCTCTAAGGAGCTGCAGAAATACTATTCACAGTACTTTTTTTTCCAGAAGCAGTTCTTCCAGATCTGCTACAACAGCTGCTTGTGATATTCAGCAGGGAAACCCAGGCAGATGTTGCATAACTTCCTTTTTATCACTTCCTACAGGAGAGCAGTATGAATGAGAAGGACATCTATATAGTTAAACCTACCCAAAGGAAATGCGATCCCCAAGTCTCATGACACGGGACCACAGAGGCTAAGCATAACTCGGTTTTCCAAGGGAAGGGACTCTGAACATCTGCACCAGATATTTAGGCAGGGAGGAATAACGATGAAGAAATAGATAGTCAAAGAAGAAAAGCACACTCAGGAAATGAAATACGTTTTAGAGAACAACAGTCAGATTCCTAAATTAACAAACCTGACATTGAGTGAAAAGAATATCTCTCCTTCAGCAGCCTTGACCCATTTCCAGTGTGGCAGTGCTCTCTGCCTAAAATTGTGAGCTATGTTGGAACAGTCTGGCCCATAATCTCCATGTGCAGCAAGGTCCGTGCTCAATGGTTTGCTGTAACAAAGTGAACCAGGAGGGAAACACTAAAACTTCTAGTTATATGTACCAACAATCTCATTCTATTATATTTCTACTTTTAGAGCTTATTTTTAATGTACGTATTCAACAGTGCATTTACATCACTTACAAATAACCAGACATACACACATACACACTTAAAATTTTTTTTGCAATTAGGAATTTACAATGGAAATTTTGGATGACTATTTTTTTTAATGGATTGAAGTCTTAATTTTTTTTGATCATTGAAAATTTTATTTTAATTTGTTATTATAGAATATTACAGAGGTACAAATGTTTTGGTTACATAAATTGTTTTTGTACCGTTTGAGTCAAAGTTGTAAGTGTGCTCATCCCCCAGACAGTGTCTTATGGAGTCATCAGGGGTCTGTTTACAAGGGGGATTGAGAAAACTCTGGGGAAAAAGCTTAATTTCACTTTGGTTGTGTCTAAAAGTTCAGTAGAAACTAGGTGGTAAATACTTTAGAACTGGCCTGGATTTTTTCTTACTTAAGGACTTATATAGATAGAAGATCTCTTTTCGGACATCTACTTGGGAAAAGCCCTTTTGTAACAGCTTGAGAAGAACATGGTTTTCTGGGGCTCTCAGGAAATGGAACTGCTGTAGAGAAAGAATGCTAACATCTAGGTAAATTCTTTTCAAATTGTAAATAAATGGCTGATTTCCATGATTTTTGCATTGCCTTATTAAGTCGTTACCTATTTGGACACTCTCAACCTACATATGGGATTGAAACCCTGACAGTTAATAATCTCATAGTCCAAGACTCTGTAGTATCCCTATCACTGTATGTGATACAAGACCAGAAACATCCCAGTCAACTACAGAGGAAAGCATTTCCTTAACAACCAGTTCTTAACAAAGAAACTAAATATATGTACAGGTATAACATGCTGTTGTGACATCTAATTTTTAATTTTAAAACTATTCATGGTTGAGGCATCAAAGTCTGTTGTCATTAATAACATAGTTCTGCAAATGATGTGAATTAATGAGATAGTTTTATTAACTTAGGTTTAGGCTTAGGTTAGAACTTTTTAGTTTTACCTTTTTTTTTTTGGACATAAATATTTGCATGGAAATTGCCTATAACAACCCCATCCCACAAATGAAAGAAAATAAAATTTAGCTGACTTCATAAATCTGGCAAATATATTGGTTTAAGATAGTGTTAGAGAGAAATTTGATTTTTGGCCTTGAAGTTTGAGCATTCTTTAACCTGATTTCTCCTAAAGCAAAGCTGGCGATGACTCTTGGTTGCATGAAGCAAGACTCATCAAGACTTTCGGTTTCTCAAAGGATGATATTTTTACTGCTCACAACTGGGAAAATCCACAGAAATTCAAAATTGCTTTTCTGGGCCATGAAATAACAAGGGATTTCAACTTATCTTTCCTGATCACCACAAAATCGAATAAACTAAAAATAGTTTGGTTGGAAGACTGATGGGGAACTCTTCTGGGGAGACCTTTTTTTAAGGGAGTCTTTTGGGCATGAATGATGGGACTGTCACTGGTTTATGACTTTTTCTTACTGAGATGAGTATGACCAGGCCAGTTCTATCAGCAGGAAGGCAACCTACTTAATCATATGCATCTCCTCTTGACTTATTTTCAATTGCCCTCACTGCCTGTTTTGCATTGAGTTTGGTTTGAGTGCCAGCATTCCCTCATAGCTTAGGTTAAAGAGGAAAAAACAGAAACAAAAACAAAATGAGAAAACTTTAGAGGCACTTGAACATGGAATAGTTCTTTCCCTGTGCCCCAGAGGTGAGTGAAGTCTAAGTGAATCTGAAACAAACTCTGACAGCGAATGAGCAGGCTTCAAACTGTCCCTGAGTCATTCTCTCATCATTTTATAATTACATCTTCCCATACAGCAGATTTACACGCATTAAGATTCATTTAGAAATGGCACACGGGCACCTGCAATTTGGCATTCCGGCGAGAGTCCCAGTGTATCACACACTTGATTAATAAACTCTGAAGCGCTGAAATGATTCTCTGTCATTAATCATATTCTCTTCTACCTCTATATTACCTGAAATCATTAGAGGAGAAAACCTGAAGTGCAATCAGCTACCAGCATGTTAATGCAATGACTAGACTCTTAGCTCCAAACAGGCTAAAGAAAATAAGTGGAAAATTACACTACATGGTTTTGGTTTTGTTTTTGTTTTTGTTTTTTTTGGTGGTGGTGGGGATTGCACAGCAATCCTTCTTTAAAACAAGGAATGTCTTATGAAAATCACCTTTCAATAACATCTTAAGAAAATTTATGATAACAGATAGTTTCACCTACTAGAATAAGAGGCAGAAAAGCTCGTTGCTTTGGGTAGAAGGAAGCCCCCAGCAGAGACTCAGGGATTCAGATTTTTGCCCAGCAGTTGAAATGGATCACGCAAAAGCAGTAAGCTCTTTGACATCCTCAGTTATCTTATTCATATTTGCACACATGTAATTCACTCATCAGTCAGTGCTTACCAGGAGATAATGCAGCCTCTTTGAGATCTAAATCCATGTGTCTGTTTTTCATTTAGATTGATTAGCCTTATAGTCTAGGCGTTTAAAAAGATTGCAGCAAAATTCAGGACATAAACCTGGTAAAAAGCCATACAATGCACGTTGGCTGGTTGATGAAGACTTCTTCCCTATCAGGAGTGCACTGAATTATTGTGCACCTAAGAATTGATGTCTGCTTGCAAAACTATAAAATAATATAGACTTTTACAAGGCAAAGGCAAAGAAAGAAGAAATCTTTTGAATAAGACAAGCTAAATCACTATGAGTGTTGGATCATAATATTGAAAGAGATTTTAATATTCAGAATGGAGCTGGGAAGAGATATTTACCTTGAATCAAGTAACTCTTATGTGCACATTATTTCTTATAATCTAAGTATTAAATCTTTCTATGTCAAGAATCCTAAAAAATCAACCCTGCTCTTTAACTTTCAAGAAGATGTGTTAATGGAATTATTTCATAAATGTTCTCCTAGCTCAACAGATCACCCAGCCTGCAATGCGTTGGGCTACTATTTCTTGCTTTATATGAATGATATTATAGAATATGCTATTTTGCCTAATTATTCTGTATTATTGACGTGGCCCTGAAATTACTGTGGCTTAGATTGGAAAATGCTATGTTCACTATATACACACCTCACTCCAATCCTCACACAAACTCAGCAGTTCAATTCTTTGGTCTTCTCTCATTATTTGCAAGGTGAGGGACTTTGGCCAGGTGACCACTGACATGGTGTCCAGCTCACACGCTCCAGGAATCTTCACGGAATACACAGAGATATAAATTCCATGAGGGTAAGGACTTTGGCTTTCCTGTCTGGTAAAATTTTTCAAAGAACATTTATATCCATTACTTTATTAGATCCCCACAGGAATCCCATCAGGAAGGTATATCAGAGACTGCTGTCTTCATTGCACAGAAGAGAAACATGAAGCTAAGAAGTTAAGTGATTTTCCAAATCTCACAAACCAATAGCCAAACCAGGACATGATCCCATGTTTTTTTGTTTGTTTGTTTTTTTATTTTTATGCCCAGGCTGGTATCTAGTGGGTACTCCTATAAAACACACTGAGTTATATTTTTGCCCAAGAGCCAGTGGTGTCCTGGGGAATGTTAAACAATCTGATTTCCAAGGACATTCAAAAATGAATATATATCTACATCTCTCTATATACACATACATATACATACAGGTTTATTATCAATTTTACTGATATAAAGGATGTAAAACAACATTTTATACCTAATAATAAAAGCATACGATACTCTTTATGCCATAACTCATACAGTCATTGATTCCCACAGTGTGCTTTTGTTGACCTGTATCAGAATTTTGTATTTGAAGCCAGCTACAGTTGCAATTCAACCATGATTTGACAGATACAGTTTCTTCCCAACCTACTAGTTCTTTCTAGATACCTTTATTATCATTACACCTGTTAAACTATTCCAACCCTTGTATAAATTGTATTAATTAAATTGAAATCTCTTTCAACTTCAGTACTAAGTCAACCCCCTATTTATTGCGTTTGCTGATTTCCATGGTGGAAATACTCCATGGCCGAGTTCAAGCCACCAGTGTGTTGTTACTGAAAACATAGAGTTAGGATGAGATGAACAGTGATCCACTGTGACATAGTGTTTCCATTCTAGAGATACAGTATGCATAAATAAACTCAACAATGTAGGTAACAATAAAAATGTAGTAAAATAATTAGGAAGTAATGCGTTTTGGGTATTTATTACCTTTGGCTTTAATATGTTATTTAATTGTAAGTTTATATAATTTACTGTTTAATAATGGCTATATTTAATGACTGGGTTGTAATATTTCCAAAAAGTTAACAATTGACTCTTACAAACAAGGCTGCAGGTGTCTGAGTATATTTTGCTTCCCAAGTAATTCTGTGATTTCACAGCTCTTAGTATCTTAGAGTTTAGGTGGGAAGTTCTTCACCTATTTGGAGGTATATTCGTCCTTAAGATGCATAGGATATTTTTGTTTTGGGGGTTTGTGCTGATATGCAACCAGATGACATGCGCAAATATGGAAATGCTGAACTCTCTGACTGAGGTTCTATGACTTGCCCACCATGTGATACTCTTCCAAAAGCTCTATGTTCATTCCTCTCCCCAGTCAGAAATAGCCAAAAACCAATAGTGGTGAGGAGAATTTCCATCTGTTTCCATTTAGAAATTTGCTGTTTGTGGCCCCCAGATTCCCACCATCCTGGGTGTACACACCTTGTGTGATCCCCTCTCTTGAGTGTGAGAGGAACCTGTGCATGTAACATGATCTCTCTCCTGTGATTAGCTGCTAATCAGGTGACTTGAGTTAATCAGAGAGATTATTCTGTGTGCACCTGACCTAATCAGAGGTCCTTTCAAAGAAGGTGAAGTGTCAGAAAAATGTGCTTCTGCTGGCCTGGAAGAAAACAAATAGTTGTGCTTTGACCCACCTATGGGGTCCACATGGGAGGGAACAGTGGACAGCCTCCAGGAGCTGAGAAAAGTCTGTGGACAATAGCTAGCAAGAAAACAGGGACGTCAATCATAACTTCAAGGAAATAAATTCTGCCAACAAGCTAAGCTTGGAAGAGGATCCTGAGCCTTAGACGAGAAATCCCAGTTCTGGCTGGCACTCCGATTTCAGTCTGGTGAGAACATGAGCAGAGGACCCATCTAACCTCTGTCTGGATTCCTGACCCCTGGAAACTGTAAAATAATATATTTGTGTGATTTTAAGCCTCTAAGTTTGGTTACACAGCAATAGAAAACTAATACATTGTCTGAGGCTCCCACAAACTTTAGCTCCACTAATCCACCCATAGGTCTTGGAAGAAATGTGCACATCATCCTAATCTGAGCAGTGAGACATCAGAAGAGATTTTTCTGGAGGCTTCTAGAAAAATATTTGATTCTTAATGGAGAGCCATAGACAGCTACTCTTGCCCTCCTGTATGTGATCAAGGAAGCAGGAGCTCTGAGTATACTTGGGGGCTGCATGTGACCAGGAGGGTGTATATTTCATGACTAAGCTGCGTAAAGCACGTTGGTGAGAAAAAACAAACCCAACACTCTTGAAGACATTGTTAAACCCTTAGATCAATACATTCTGGAGTCCACTCAACCTCTGCCTTAATGATATATGAAGCAATAATTTTCTCTGTTTAAGTGAGTTTTGGATAGGCTGTTGTAACTTAGACCTAAAGGCATTCTAATTATAAGAAAGTTAAAATATGGGTTATCAGAGAAAATACTAACAAAAGTTCTTGACAGGCTAGTATTATGGGACAAAATTCACAGAATTAAACTTAACAAAAAATACAAATTTTACATATATAGCACCAATCAGTTATCTGAACGCAGGAGTGACCAGACTGAATAGTATTTCATGTCAAAAGTATTTAAGAGTTTTTATTGACTGTACACTCAATATAAATCAACAAAGAGAAGCAACTGCCATAAATTCAACTATAATCTAATTAATAGGAATATGATACAGAATAAACCCAAGCTTCGGAATCTAGGCACAGGGCAATATTGTGTTAAAAAGCAATTTCTTAAAAATAAAAGATAGTTGAACAATTAAAAGTGATTTAAAGTAAGCCCCGTCCTTACACGTTCTTTGGGTTAACATAGAAGGGGGTTCATTTCATAAACTAAACAGCGCTTCCTGTCTTTCCCTCATACCTCTCTCCTTCTCCAACCTTCTCAGAGACTTCAGATACTAAGAAGTTTCTATTCCTCCTCCCCACCCTTATTCTCTTCTCTATTTTCTACCCTACACTCCTCGATATCTCTCATAATTCTCTCTCTTTCCTTTCCTACTCCTACATTATTATTATTACTTCGTATTTTTTCAATAACTCAATCTTTCCAATGCAAATCTCTTAGCATTACAGATGTTCAAGTTAGGTTCTCTCTCCTTCATCTCCTTGCTACTAATTATTTTTATTTATACAATAAAATTCTTACGAGTATAGGAAATTCTTTGTTGAAAAATCACTGACAAAATTCAGATTAATTGGAGAATAGGCATACAAATTTATTTAATGTGCACACACAGGACCCTATAGAATGAAGATACAAAGATACAGGGCAAATTGTCCATTTTTATGCTTAGGTTTAGCAAAGTATGGACAGCCGTGTAGAAATATGATTGGACAAAACGGCATGATCTGATGCTAACAGGCTGAGTGGTGAAACCCAGAGAGGCCTGTCTAGATTCTTCTTGGCCTCTCTGAGTAGCATCCTTCCTTCTGGATGGGGGGCAGGGCCACCTCTGGAATGGGAGTCTTATGACATACAGTCAAACAAGGTAGGTCAAATAATTTCTTTATGGCCAGTTTTGCACAGAATATTTTTAGGTTTTATGGCTGGCTTTTGAGAAAAGTGGTTCTGGTTTCTATGACCTGCCTTGGGGAAGATGGATTCTAGTTTCTAGCCTTGGAGGAGAATGGGATTGAGAAGCAGGAGGGCAGGAGAAGGAGAAAAACTTCTGCTTCTGAGGCCTTCAGTAGAGGGTATTGTTTTCTGAGCCCCAACACTGGGAAGCAAGATGAGAACGTGGAACAAAATTTTCCAAAGTGGATGGGAAAACAAGCATGACTATGCAGATCTAGATAGCTTTGGGAACTATTTCAATAACATTCAGTTTAAGGGATGCTAATTCCTCCATACTCTGAGCTGATCATATTTCGTTTGGAGTATATAATACTCAAATGTTGGCATAATATTTTATGGGGATATTAAAATATTAGGAATCTGTAAGATAATGTGGTGAGATGTTATGTCAGCATGCTAAATAAGACATGATTAAAGGAACTGGAAAAGCTTGTCTGAAAACGTGCTGTGCATTAGAGCTTTCTGCCGTAATGCAAACCTTCTGTGCTGTCCGGTATAGGAGCCACTAGTCTTAAGTGGCTATTGAACTCTTAACATGTGACCACTGTGACTTTTAAATCTTACTTAATTTTAGTTTATTTAAATTAGAATTTAAATAGCCACTGTATCATTCAGAGTTCCAATAGCAAAACAGCAAATGATATAGTAAGGATTTTATTTTACCCAGTGTGGAATGGCTACCTGTCATGGATGTTACAGAAGGTATTCTTTTAATGGGTTAGCTTGAGCTAGATCATTTTAAGGCTCTATAATTTTTAGAGGCATAGAAACAAAAAAATCTCAAATATAATAGGCAGACTTACAACCAAGAAATTCTATGGGGGAAAGAGTTGAAATATGAATTGTCTTGGCATGTTCCCTTAGATAAGAGAACTGGGAGAAACATTTGTAAAACAAGACAAGATATAAAATAAAGCAATGATATGGTACTTCAAATTTAAATCTTGATAATAAATTACTTTCACTCCTATCTCAAAGCATAACACAGAATACAACGAGATGCCCAGTTTGGTAAAAACGTAAGATTCTACAATCAAACTTAGACTAAACTGAACTTAAAAGTATTATTTTTTTCTATAAACTGTAACACCAGTTCCAACAAAATGATGCTGTAAAATGTGCCTTATTGTCCTCTTCAATTATGTCACTTGTCCCCACTGTCCACATCAAACATGTAAAATGCTAATTCTTATCTTGCCAAAACTTCTCTCAATAAAGAACCTGAATCTCACCCATACACCAAACATAACTGACTAATAATAGATTGTGATGTAGTATATTCTCTGGAATTTCAGGGTTTGAAATCATACAGCATAATGCTTATATTACATAAATGAGAAAGTAGTGAGATTCAGTATGAAAAGTGATGTATTTAAGATTACGCAGTCATTTAGTGGTCGAGCCCTGGCTGAAACGTGTGTCCTTGTCTGACAGTGCAACAACGTGTCCTTTCAACCGCACCAGGTTTTAAGGTAATCATGCTGTAGCCGGGATTAAAAAATAAAACCGAACAAATCAACTTTCAACAGTGTAATCATTTAGATTTTCAGCAAGCAGAGAAGGCTACATTTGGGAAGGGAAGAGTCTGGACATGGAGTGAATCATCCTTTTGCTCCTAACTTCACAGTATGCTAGACAGTTACTTCCTTCTGTAAAATACTTCTGCGAATCAAAATAGATGTAAAAAAAACAGGTTTTTCTACCAATTTTCTGTGTTGCTTTGCTTGATACTTGGTGGGACAGGCTGGTTTGGAGGAGCGAGGGTGGGGAGAGCCTCTGCGTGACACGGTGGCACCTGCACATGAGAGACAGGAAAAGAAAGATGGAATTGGAGACACTCAATCCATTCCACGAAATGCAAATTATGATACTCAGGGGATGGAGATTAAGTGGTTTGTTTGTTCTTGCTCCAAATAAAGAATTAAATCCAGATTCAAGAACAACATCAGCAGGAGCCGGCTGGTTTCCAGAACACCCTGTTCAGGCGGATGTAGAACTTGAAGCGAGAGGAATCTTGGGGGGTGTGTAAAGGGCTATTTAGTTTTCAGCGTTCACTGGAGTTTATAGGGTAGCCAAGGCTGTTCACTTTATACTTCAGCAAGAATTTCCTTCTGTGTTCTCAGGTTCACCGGCTATAGCATATTTAATTCCTTCCTTCCTTCCTTCCTTCCTTCCTTCCTTCCTTCCTTCCTTTCTCTTTCTTTTCTTTTCCTTTAAGTGTTTCTGTATCTACTGTGGAATTATGTGACATAAAATATATATTATATATTTATATATAATATATAAATATATATACAAATAAATACTTTACAAGGTGTATATATATATTATATATATATACACCTTACAAGGTGTATATATATATTATATATATATAAATACCTTATATATATATAAAAATATATAAATACCTTACAAGAGAAATAGGAAAATACAAGTAATGATTTGTTTGACTAAAGAGAAGTTTTTTATCTTACTTCATACCATCATTGCTTCTCACCTTAATTTTACTAATGTTTTAAGCTTCTATTTCCATAGTATATACCTTACCTATGAAATTGAATCATTGGCTATAGCTAGGAGTTCTCAGATTTTATTCTGTGATTGTACCTGAAACCTGTGCAATCCTGGGACAACTGTCCTGGCATTCTGACATCCTTCACCCTCTTTTTTTTTTTTTTTTTTTTTTAGACAGAGTCTCACTCTCTTGCCTGGGACGAGTGCCGTGGCGTCAGCCTAGCTCACAGCAACCTCAAACTCCTGGGCTCGCGCAATCCTGCTGTCTCAGCCTCCCAAGTAGCTGGGACTACAGGCATGCGCCACCATGCCCGGCTGATTTTTTCTATATATATTTTTAGCTGTCTGATTAATTTCTTTCTATTTTTGGTAGAGACGGGGTTTCGCTCTTGCTCAGGCTGGTCTCGAACTCCTGAACTCAGAACGATCCGCCCACCTCGGCCTCCCAGAGTGCTAAGATTACAGGCGTGAGCCACCGCGCCCGGCCCCTTCACCCACTTGAGTTCATATTAGGGGCAGTCAGAAAGGGGTATCAGAAAGAATCAACCTGCAAAATGCAGGTTTGTCTAAAATAAAAACATTGCTGATTAATGGGGACAAATCTCACTATGCATTTGAGGAGGATCCACTTACATACAGAATCATTTCTTCTCTTGGTGATTGGCAGGTTAAAATGACAGAAAATACACACACACACACACACGCACGCGCACACACAGACACACACACCCCTATACACCAATAAAAAGAATCACAGTGTCATTTCCCATCTCCCATCCACCCTGGCCCTGCCTCTGCGGAACACTAGTTCAATCTTACGTGATCAAACAGGTTTGGGGGAAAAAAAAAATACATACACACACACATTTTCCCCCAAACATTTAATTTAAATTTGGGAAATTATAAAATATATGAACATATTTAAGATCTATTTTTTAACCTAGCATAAACTTATTTATCCACTTAATTTCTTTTCTATAACAGCTTTTAACCCATAACACTTACTTTCATTCCACAGGACATCAGAGTCATATAACTCATTGTTTGGAAATTCCAACCTAGACAAAAGACTTGAAGAATAGTCATTGTTGTATGGTGGGGTTATGAGGTAATATTATTTTGTTTTTACTGTACTTTATAAATCATTCACGTTGAATACAAACTAATTTTGCAACATGAGTAAATGGTTACTCAGCGAACAAAATGAAATGGAAATCTTTGGTGATGCCAACTTAAGCTCCGTCCATAGAGCTTCTAATCTCAGCACATCACCCTCCCTGGTCTTGCATAACATTTTATTTCCCTACATTTCCTCACCCCTTGGAGCTAAGATGCTAAGGGAATCCTGCAAGTTAACTTTCTTTGACATGCAACAGAAGGAAACTGCTAGCTCAACGTAGTAGCATGCATGGAAACTTTATCAGCAATTTATGCCACAGGATGGACTTTTAGATTAACATTTTTCTTTTAACTGGTTCTGGGAATGGAAAAAATATAATATTTTGACCACAAGTGTAGAGGTTGAATGAATTACTTTCCTTAGCTCATGGCACGGGGTCATCACTGATCAGCCCTCTCATTCAACGTCATTTCTCGGTTCAGAACACTTCCCCACCCTGGGGTAACCTTGCAGTCCGCCCACAATCCAGCTGTCAGACCCCAGGCCCCTGGCTAACTATTCCAGTCTGGGCAAGTTGGTTAACAGCATGCTCTTTATTTCATGTCACCTAGAATTTGTTTCTTTTCTCCTTTTTTCTTACCTATTCTTACCTTTTCTCTTCTCCTCTCTTCTTCACTATATAATTTCTGTTTATCTTACAAGATCAAATTCAAGATCCACATTTATCCCAGACTTTTTATATCTCCCTGATCTGTTCATTTGTGTCCATAAGAAAGGTCTACCTATAATAATCTATGTTAAACAAGTACACACACACTTACACACATATACACACATGCACACTTGACATGCAGACTGTATGGACAGGCTACACTCCTCCTATCAAATAAACTGGCTTGCTCCTAATCCCAAGGGAGGGAGCAGGTGCCTTCAATGTGCCTCCTTAGAGTGTGTTTGGTATGTAACCTTTGCCCCGTATGCATTTGCTATATGACCTTATCTCATGTGCTTCTGTGGAATGTCACTTCAACTGCTGGAGTTTCGCCAGCTTATCCCCCCCACCAGCCAGTGGAGACACCTCCGTGAGAGCGCTATTTATAAGCCAATCAAAGAACAAAGCACAGCAGACATATAAATAGGAAGCTCTACATCCTGTAGAATCCAAAGAGGCCAATTCTCACGAACACCCTCTGGAGTTAATCAATTGCCAGGCACTTCCTTGTACAAGAGTTGGCTTATAAATAAAAAACAAATAAATAAATAAAATTTAGAAAAAAAACAGTTGGCTTGTACTTAGCAGGCTGGGACCCCAGAAGCCAGCAGGGACCTTGGACCAAGGTATATTGTCCAAAGACAGGTGGAATAACAGGCTGGAATAGGGAAGTCCCCACATCGATCCTGACACATATGTCATGTTCTCATTGTTTAACCTGAAAGATCTCTTTTCCTAATAGACATAGAAGTTTGAGTGGTTGTTTGTTTGGTAGGCTGGCAATTTTCATGCACACTAGAATGGATATTGTTGAGATTTATTTTTAGTCATCATGTTTAGATTGAGAGCTCCTTGAAGCTCAATGTAAAAAAAGACAGGAAAAAAAAATATTCCTTGAGTATCTGTGTATTTTAGGAATATAAGCCAACAACACGAGAACAGGAATTAAACATCTGAGCAGCCTCTAAAAAGAGCCCTTGCTCTCCCATTTAGAAGGTATGGATTGGGAAGAGAACTCCAGACCTTTTGCATACCTTGAACAAATATCTTGTATGTATTGTAAACACAAGTTGGACATCAGAGTTAGAATTTTGTACACTGTCAATAGCGCTTGAAAGGGCCTCTGAATTCCACCAATAAAGGACAAAGCAAGGAACCTCCTGGTCCTTAAGATGATTAATGGACATGAAATCAGACCTGGTGGTCTCCAATTCCTTGTCTAATTCCTGCGTTCAGTCATTTCTATTACAAACTTAGTTACCTGGAATTCATTATCCATTTGTCTTGTGGGCACACTCACTCTGCAATCCTTAAACCTACGTAAATTCAACTTCCATGTACTTTCTCTTACCCTTAAATAAAAGAATATGGTCCCTTTGGTCCATTCGGATCTTCCTCCAGACTTCCTCATCAGTCTGCTAAGAGGGAGGACAGTTCTACCACCATCCCTCTGGATTCTGTGTAGCTCACCATCCTGCCTAAACCCCCTCCCCCATTCAAAAAATCTTCTATGCGAATAAAAATCATTGTCTCAGTGTAATGATATTAAACTAAACCTCTTCGTGAGGAACTTTCCATAGCTTCAGTTCCCACCATCGAGGGCAGGACTTTGGTAGAATGACAGTCATGCGCTTTAATTCTTTCACTGCTCCTTAGCCGCTGTCGAAATTTCCAAGGCTTCAAGTAAGCAGAAGAGGGAATCATTTTAAAAAGACAAACTGCCATGCAAGTAAATCACAATATTTAGACCTTCCTGCTTCACAGTGATGGCAGGGTCTGAGGCAGGTGCAAAGGAGATCAATTATCTTCGCTCACAGCCTTCCTAACAGCCATGGAATGTGTTGATTCTTTTGAATGGCAAGTTACAAAGAGGATGGCTGCATTGAATATCTTCTCCCTGCAAATATACAATGCTGAGTCTTGAATTGAGGCTCTGGCAGAACCATGATGCAGTATCTTGCGCATTAATCAAACGTAGCAGTTTCATCGTTGCGCCTAGCTCTCTGCTGTTCTCACAGAAACTCCAAGAGCAGGCTGCCGCAAAGCTACAGCAATCCTGCCAGCTTGACAAAAAGAGTCGATCCATTTTGGTTACAAGGCAGCAGGAGCCATCTTCCCAGCAAGTCAGAGGTTTGGGAGCTGTTGAGCCCCTTCTCCTTTTAGAGTCTGTGCCCAGAGAGGACCCTCGGGTCAGATTCTTTCCTCCGGTACTTGTTTATCTTTTTGTGTGTTTATGCAAAAGGTAGGTGGGCTCAACTCACGCACCACTGCAATTAAGCTGGAAAAAGGACAAAATCGAATTTCAGGCTTTGCAGCTGGTTGCAGAATCTCCCAGAGCTCATAGTCAGCTTTCTTTCTTTCTTTTTTTTTTTTTTTTCCAAATTTCCCACGGCTAAGGTTAGTATAAGATGCAAAGCAACAGATCCAAGGGGTTCCTCAATGATATAACTGAATCTTAAAGATGGAAGGAAACTCAAAGACATTTCACAAACAACCTCAGTACCCCCCAAATGCTCCCCAGACTGGCATCCTAATCCATAACCTTCTATGATGCTTTGGAATCCTGAAAATCACGTAGTATTTCCTTAAGGATGTCTTTTTGAGGAAAGAATTTCGAGGTTTTATTCATACTTTACCCACCCCCATTCTCTAAACCTGCAATGATTTAAACAAAGGCCCTGACCACTCTGCAGAGAAGCATCTGGTGGAGTTTCTTTCTCATAAATCTTGAACTCCTCACACAGTGGCTGGAGAATTAAGTAGCCCATCAGCAGAGGTAAAATTTATGAACCTCCTAGAGCTCACCCCAAGTACCAAAGAGAAGGGAAGTAATTCATTGAATAGAAACCTGTTCTCAAAATTTGCCCTGGGGTTGGGAATTGTTCTGGGTGAAGGGACGCAAGTCCCCTTTGGGACTTGGGCTGAGATGGAGCTCTTACCTGGGTAGCCTGAGTGTAAGTTTGCAACTCAGAAGTGAGTGTCTCATTGTTCATGCAGAAAAGTGCTGCCTGTGAAACTGTTTATCCTAATGACCTTCACACTGAAGAGCTGTTAGTCTGCAAATGCAACACTTCCCTTATCCGAAATGTGGCAAAACCCCAGCATGGAGCAAGAGCCGGAGCTCATTCTCCTTTGAAAAGTAATCGAATTCACAACATCCTTTAGAACAAATTCACAGAAGAAACTAAGTTTTAAATAGGCATATGTTTGCCTAGGAGCAAAATAAAGCATCTGAGTTCTCCCTCACTCTGTGCCTAATTCAAATTTTGCTTGGCAATTTGCTTGGTCCCATAGAGGCAACCCCCAATGATTTTGATGGGCTAGAAAGGAAGTTCTAAGAGTAACGATGCAGTTTCACAGCTGGCAAACATTTTGTGACTCTGGACAGCCCTCCTTTGATCCGGACCCTTTTGCTCAGTGAAACAGAAGCATGGTGGCTTCCAGCTTTGCTTTTGGTCTGGGGAGATGGCAGACACACTGTTGCTCCAAGGCAGCTGTTACCTCTTGAATTTACTTGGCAAGTGGCTGCCATCCCAAGGTGCTGGGATAGATTTCAGAGTACCAGCTACCACTTTATTCAGTGCACAGTAGGCAAAGCCGAAACACGTGGATTCTCTTTAAAACAAGGCTTGCCAAATAATCCCCATGTGTTCTTTGGTTCTTGGAAGAGAGCTGATCGATCATAGGAGGATGGTCTGCTTTTTTTCCCTTTTGTATCTTGCTTTGGGATATCTCTCCACAGAGATGCGTATAGTGGAAATTCCTAGAAATATTTTAAACACATGCATCACACTTGGCAGAATCAGGAAAGTCGATAATGATCCTATTTTTCCAGCAGGATTCTCCCATCTTTCATAAGCCTTCCACAAGCACACACATGCAACACACACACTCCCCTAGGAACAATTCTTTTTCTTAGACAGTCACACTCAATGAGTTTTTATTTAGAGATGCTATTGCAGACACCAGTGTGAAGCTCCAGGGAGAAGACATTGAAGAAAAGATTCCATCCTAAACAAGAATAGCCTGCACGGTAAAATACACGTATTAAAGAATTAAAATGTATTTCCAAAATATTTATTACTACTTCGGATTTCAATTTTACAGATTTCTGTATGTTTATGTATGTGCATGTGTGTATGTGTGTGTGTGTGTGTGTGTGTATGCATGTTCCTTGACTTACAAGGCGGTTACTTATGTCCCAATAAACCCATTGTAAGTTGAAAATATTAAAAGTTGAAATTGCATTTAATACACCTAACCTACAAAAAATCATAGCCTAGCCTAGCCTACCTTAACCATGCTCAGAACACCTATATTAGCCTACAGTTGGGCAAAATTATCTAACATAAAGCCTATTTTATGATAAGTTGTTGAATATCTCATGTAATTTACTGAATACTGCACTAAAAGTGGAAAATAGAATGGTCGTCTGGGTTCTCACCACTAATGTACATGGCTGAAAGCACACTGGGCCTAAATGTTTGAAGCATCGAGCTAAAATTAATTGCTGGATGATGGGGATGCTACAGCGACCGAGTTATCAATTTCTCTCTTCTGATGAGACTCAAGAATAGCTGGTGGAAGGCACTAGAGCATCAACACCTACTGATGGTTTAGCAGGCATAGTGACGTTCAGGAAGCTATCAGGTATCCTTGTGCCGTGTGGCTGACTGGGAGCTGTGGCTTCCTGCAGCTTCCCAGCACTGGGTGACAGTATCCTACACTAGCTTGGGAAAAGATCAAAATTCATAATTCTAAGTATGGTCTCTACTGAACGTGTATCCCTTTCACATCATCATAAAGTCAAAAAAAATCACAAGTTGACCAATCATAAGTCAAGGACTGTCTGTATATACCTATTTTAAATAACATTTTATGGTGGTAATACATATTCTGTAGTATAGAAATTAAGAGAACCAGAATGTAGAAAAAAATTCCCCACTATCTAGAAATAACCACTACACATATATTTGTGATTATGAGAGCAATTAGACCAAACTATTGATCATGTTCATTTTTTTCTATATGATTTTGTTTTAACTTCTTTTTCCAAATACAGTACATCATGACATTTTCTCCCATCACACACAATGGTCTTCCATGGTATTTGCAATTGCTACACAGGTTTGATAATATAGATGTATCATAAACCATCTATCACACCTACTGTTGGATATTCGGCAGCTTCCAAATTTTTGCCATCATAATTTATACTGTGATAAATCTCTCTCACCCTCTAAAAAAAATGCGTGTGCACACACTAATGTGTAATAATTTACATAGGACTCATTTCTAGAAGCAGAATTTCTAAGTAACAGATTTTGCACATTTTTACAGCTCTTATTACATTTTACCAATCATTAATTTACAATCTTAACTGCAGTTTATAAAAGCACTCATTTCTCAGTACTTTTAGAAACCGTAGCATAGCATTATCTTTTTCAAAATTCCTAGGTGAAAAGTATAAATTAATTTTTGTGTCAATGAGTATATTTTTATTACAAGTGAGATTACATATTTTTTCATGTTCCTGACATATATATTTCTGTGTTTATGAGTTTTTTTTGTTTATAGTCCATTTCCCTATTGCTGGTTTCATGTTTTTCAAATTATATGTAGGAACTTAATATATAAAGTATTATATGTTTTCCTTTTGCATATTTCACGAATGATTTTTCCAGCTTACCATTGTCATTTAACATTTTTATGCATACTTGACAGTGATCCTTTTTAATTAGAAAATTATACAGTGAAATCTATTGACCTTTACCTTTATGGCTTCAACCTTTGGTTTTGTGCTTAGAAAACTCTTCCTAGTCACACATTTTACAACCATTTTCCTATATTTTCAGATATTTTAATGTGTGTTAAATTTAAATATTTTAAACATATGAAATATTCTTGATGTGATATAAGCTTATAATAAATGCCTCCTGAGGGCTTCTTAAGTGGCTAATGATATGATGGATTAGAGAAGTGAATGGATTCAGTGATCTGGCTTTGTTACTTCTCAGTCAACATGCATTGTAATATAATATGGAATCATTCTGGTTTTCACCTTTAAAAATGAGGATAATTACTATTCCACCAGAGCAGAGCAAACATTATGGCAGTATTTTATCATTAAACATTTCAATATGAAACATTCCTTGATAAGGCAGAATGGCATGAAAGCCTCAGTCATTGTTCTTATCTGCACATTAATAAAACATTTGGCCATTTGTCCTCCACTTGATATATGTACATAATTAGGTGGAGAAAATATTACTAACCAAAATTTCTCTTAGGAAAGTCTGGTCATGGACTGAAGAGATACCTCCTGCTGTAAACAAATATAAAACTGGACAAAGCATATGTGGCCGCTGTTTTCATGTACTGGATAAACAGGCACTGTAGCACTGTGATCCTTGAGTGATGGGACACAGACATTCTGAGCCCAGAATATATTCAGGCTTCTTCCCTCCTGGGGCATGTTCCCTATCACGGGACAGGGATGGCAGAGCCGAAGAAGTGTTGAGGTTGCACTGAGCTGCTGAAGAAGTGTTGAGGTTGCACTGAGCTGCTGACGAGGCAGAGTTGGAAGTTCTGAGTTTCAAAGTGAAGTGGTTGGAATTTGCAGAGCAGAGTGTCAGAAAGGAGGATGTTGTACCCATTGGAGAGGGGCGGGCCAAGGAGTCTGCACGAAGGTTCATCACGGGTCCTGGACCAATGGTTGCCTGTTCATAAGCAGGAAGAGATTCTACTCAGAAATCAGTTTCTGCAGGACTGTGAGATAAAATGACACAGCAAACATAGCACAGGGCTTGCAGATATTATCATTCTGGCCCAGTAAGAGTGAAGAGGCATTGCCGAACCCCTCAGGTATTTAGCAGAGATGTCAGAACGGTCACACCTAGGGAATAAGAAATATATCCTAACGTAAAGGTCATGACTTAGGACTGAGAATAAAAATCAAGTGAACCCTCTCCAACAAAGAATTAAACTAAGTGAAAAAGAGTTGCCT
Organism: Indri indri; assembly: GCA_004363605.1. Taxonomy (NCBI): domain Eukaryota; kingdom Metazoa; phylum Chordata; class Mammalia; order Primates; family Indriidae; genus Indri; species Indri indri. Next base: position 19,522 of record RJWJ010011034.1, read on the forward strand.
ATTAAAACTCACAACTCTTTGATCGAAGACAGCAGAATCACAAATCCCTACTGTATATCATTCAGAATGTCCACATACAATTCAAAATTAATACACATGTGAAGAAACAGGGAAAGGGCATCCCACCTCTCAAAAGAAGTCCACAGAAACAAATCATAAGATGAGCCAGATGTTGAAATTATAATAGCAGCCAAAGACCAAAAGGTTATTACTATAAATATTTTCAAGGGCATAAAGGAAAATATGGTCATAATGATAAAAATAGATGGAACATTTTAGCAGAGAAATAGGAAGTATAAACAAAGGAAATTCTATCTACATCAGAAATTATAATACAAGTTCAAAGAAAAATGTACGGATTCTTTTAACAGAAGATTGGAGACAGTAAACTTAAAGACAGATCATAGCAATAATTCACTCTCACTCTTTTATGAAACACTACATTCAACAACTGAAAAAGTCACATTCTTTTTAATTGCAAAGGAAACCAAGATATATACCATAACTGGCTCCCCCCCCCACACACACACACAAAAAACCCTCAATAAATTCCAAAAATATTGAAATCTTGCAGAATATGTTTATGGACTCGAGTGACATTAATTTGGAAATCAAGAACCACTGAGATATTTAGAAATTCCCCCACATATTTTGAAGGTAAATGACACACTTTTATAAAGACTATGGATTCATGACAACTATAATGAAAAAAGTTAGAAAATATTATAAGCTGAATGATATTAAAATGATATGTAAAAATGTAGGGATTGCAACTAAAGTGATGGTTAGAGGGAAAATTATAGCTTTTTTTCTGTGGAAAAACTGTAGCTTGAATATTATAGTAGAAAAAAAGTAAGGTTTAAAATAAAGCTTCTCATAAGCAAAGTGATGGTGGCCACCTAATTCCAAATTTCTCCACTCCCCCAACAAGCTAAATAAATGAACAAGAAGAGCAAATAACACACAAATCCCAGACCTTAAGCATAAGGTAGAAGACAGAACATTTCAAATTCAAATGATCTAGATGTAGGAAAATAAATACCAAAAAACCCCACAATTTCTAGCAGAGCTCCTATTGCAAGCTTCTGGTGAGATAGGTACAGAAATAAAGTCATAGGAGAAAAGAGAGCTTATCTGTAAAAAGGCACTGGTTGATCAGGGAAGTGACTGCCAGGGAGAGAAACAGAAGTTCGGGAGATCAAGAAGTGTCAGTATTTGAAAAGCAATGTTACTTGGGGAGAAGAGTAAAAGAAAATTGAATCTATCTTGGAAGAACAGGAGATAAAGACAAAAATAAAGAAAACGGAAAAATTTAGGATCCTAGGAGACTAAAGAAAACCAAAATATTTGAGGTTTATAACACCTTCCCTCGCCTCCTAAAAAGGCCATTCTTTGATTAAACCACATGTTGCTACACGACAGAACAGGACACTCCAAACACTATTTCTGTTCACAGAAGCTACTGTAAGAGGAAATGAAAACGAAATGTCAGTCAAACATTCAGCTGATGGAATCCCACCTCAAATAATCAAGAAGCAAAACAAAATAGTAATATAACACTCCAAGGTGAATTCCATTAATATAGCCTTAAAGTATTTTAGAACATGAAAGTAAAAATAATTTAAACCAAAAATTTAAAAATTAAAGATAGAAATGAAAATAAATAAAACAAAAAAAAATTAAATAAGAATTGGTTGAACTTAGGAAAGAAAAAGAAGAAAATTATAAATTCAAGTTAGAAACAAAGACTAAATTATAAGACGAAAAAGGGAGAATATATTTCATAAACCTTTTATTATCCTTTAAATCCTTTTTTATTTTAAAATAATATTAGCCTTACAAAAAAGTAGCAAAACTAAGATGTATTGTATTATGCAATGAGTTCTTACATACCCTGGCCAGCTTCCCTGTTAACATTTTTTATAACCATGATAAAATTATAAAGGCCAGGAATTTACCACTGATACAATATTGTTAATTAATCTAGAGACCTCATTTGGATTTTTCTAGTTGTCCTTCTGATGTCCGTGTGCTGGACCAGGATGCATTCCAGTATCTGACCTTGCACTTAGTTGTCACGTTTCCTTAGAGCATTCAACCTGTGAGAATTCCCCGGGGTTCTTTGCCTTTCGTGACTCTGACAATTTCAAAGAAAATCGGTCAGTCATTTTGCAGAATGTCCTTCAATTTAGTTATGCCCAATGTTTGCTTATGATTAAATTTAGTTAAACACCTTTTCAAGAATACCTCAGGTGTGATGTATATTTTTTTTCAGTGTGTTCTATAGAAAGGCACAGGATATCTTTTAAACCAATTAATGGTAACTCTAATTTTGATTATTTGTTTAAGGTGGCTTCCTCGAGGCTTCTACACTATAAAATTGCCATTTCCCCCCCTTTTGTAATCAACAGATTTCATCTGGGAAGATAATTAGAAACCATGTAACTATTCTGTTTCATTTACTTTTGTCAAATAGTTTTAACATCCATTGCATTGTGTAAAACAATTTTTAGCTTGGTGGTCACCAAATAGTAATTTTCACTTTCCATCATTCCTTTTATATTTATTAATGGAACTTCTCTAAGAAAGAACTTTATGTTGTTTTGCACTCATTGATTTATTCAAATATTTGTTTATGTGTATATGAACACATGGATTTTTAACTATTGTGTGGATTATGATCTGTTATTATTATTATCCACTAAATTAACTCCATTGGGAGCTCCTTCAAGTTGATTTCTGTGTCCTTTGGCATGTCTCCATGATTTTTTAAGAATTTCCTTACTTTGAGGTGCCACAAATTGTTCCAAGTGCTTATACTTACCTTGTCCAAGTCCAAGGATCAGCAATTTTTCCAAGGGTCCCTGATTCCTTTTCTCGTATAACAGCACTTAGAAATCGATCGACCCCATTAGGACTGGAGTATCATTGCTCACTGGGCCTCTCAGCAGATATATATTATATATATATATATATATATATGCATATAAACCTCTATTTTTATATCCACCGTGTACTCACATTAAAGAAGGTACTGATACAGTTCCAACCCTGTTAATAATATTAGAGACTCCTTTCTCAATTTCTAATTGTCTTCAGTGCCGTCAATAATTGGATAGACAGATGGATCTGCTTTGCTCTGCATTTGAAGTTTGGGAAGGTAGCCCTTACTCATTCATTTTGTTCAATGACTCCTTAATTATGGGCTCATCAGAAATATCAGTACACTCAGCCACTCATTCAGATATTTATAAGAGTTAATAGTATCTTGAAGTACACACTCCATTAAGGTCAGTAAATTAATGATAAATGGGATAATTTGAAGTTCAGCACTTTCCATATTTCAGCCATCTTACCTACTCCTGAAGATACCTAATTTTTATTTCTAATTTCTCTCTATTTCTTCTCTCAAGAAAACAGAGAGTCTTCTAGCCTGGACATCCGTGTATGTCAACCTTTGCTCCAGCAGGAGGCGGAAACTGGACCCTCATAATTGCTGATTATCCATATTGTCAGGTTCTTCCCTCGTCACTGTGTTCATGGCTTCGCCTGACATTCTCTCCTCATAGAACTGCCACTGGTGTTCTGCTCCAATGCCTTAGCAAAATTACCAGTGGCTGCCTCGTTGCTGTCATGAGAATGTCTCAGTTACCTTGTTTCACCTTTCTGCGGTGTTGGATCATGCTCTCCTTAGAGCTGCTGCATGTGTAGATCTCGTCCAAAGTCAGTGCTGGTTGGTAGGTGCTGTAGCCTCACCCTCTGATCGAGACTCTCCTGCCCCGACACCTCACACTCCGCAATAAAAAACAATTCTTCCTTTGAGAGCTCCTATCTTTTCAAATTGAAACCAATTGTCCTCCACAAACTTAAGAAGCATCTGGAATTGCTGAAGCTCCCATACTTTTCATGTCTAACCTGTGTCTGAGTCTTAATAGTTATGTCTGTGGTTTCAGATTCATCTCCTCTGCTCCACCTGCTCGGATACGACCCTGAGGCTGGCCTTCATCACCGGGCTGGAGGCTCCTCAGTGTTCTCACTGTCTTTCATTTCCCTCTGAACTCTATCCTTCACCCCGCCATCCATGTGATTTTATACCACAAACATCTGATCATTTCACTCTTCTGTTCAAAAAGTGTCCATGGCATCTCTTTGCCAGTAAGTTTATATCCAAACTCTTCTGCAAGTTTCACAATATTTTTAAGACCTGGCTGTTGCCTGTCTACTCACTTTAGCTGCTTTATAATCTCCCTGCTGTTCCTACTCTTCGCTCTGTGAGTCAGTGTTCTCACTACTCTCATTATTTACTTGTATAACTCAATCGATCATTCTGATCATGGGGTAAAATTCCTTAGACAGGTTTAGAATCCCCTACCCATGACAAACCTGCATTTGTAGACTTCCACATCTATGTTTCTCATCTGCATATGATGATCTTTGTATATTCCGAAAGGGATAAGAATAAACAGATACCTGGGGAGAGGTTCCTCCTCTAAAATAGAATGACCCTTTCAGGAAACAAGGAAACTGTATAGACAAGTGGTTCTCAGTGGTTTGATATGGGTATGAAGGAGATCAGGGGAAGATCTTAAAATCTGAGAGGAGATTCCAGTTGAATTAAAAAAAAAATTGATAAAATTTCTCTGATTTGTCTTATTCGTCTTCAGCACATAGAATTTTCTCCACAATTCTGAATAATGTTAAATGAAGTCAAGAGACAATCTTGAGAATCAGTATTATTTCTGCCTCTTAGGTTTTGTAGCAAGATTTCTTCACCAACTCTCTTCATGTGGGGCTTGGATTTGTGGTTTGGTACAATCCTAGCTGTCATCGGTTAATGACATCTTCTTATTTCATGGGCACAGCATTGGGCATGGCTGAACCCCGGATCACTTACATGCCTTAGGCCATCTCTGCTGGTTCAGCCCATCTCTTGGCTTTGCAGTCTCTCCCTTGAATATATCTCCTCAGAGCAAGTCTGGTTAAAATAAAACTCTAGGCAATCTAAAACAAGATTAAAGCAAACTGAAGAGATTATGATTAAAAAAAGGGAGGAGGGGTGATACGCCATATGGCCGGTCTCAGCATGGCCTTATAGCACACATAAAAGCATTTTACAGCAGTGTCTGTGGCGTAGAAACAGCCTTCTCCATGACTCCAGCTGCCTGTTCCCCGAGAACTCCAGGGGGCATCCCTGAGAGACACGGTCTGACGCACGGGGAGTTTGGCATTTGCTGAGAGGAGGCAGCAACCTCATACTAGAGTCAGAATCCCACAGGTTCCCAGGCTGGGGAGGGAAAGAAAGCAGGAAGTATTGAGAATTGCAGCTGTAATAGAAGCTGTAACCTGGGGATTCAAGACTTCCCCAAACACTTCAGCGCACACATCATTGGGCCTGGTCCAGGGAAACAGCTGTGCTGTTAAAAGAGTAAGTGCACGTTGCTGTGGTGCTCTTAATTGAAGAGGCACAACATTAAGGCAGATGAAGGTCCCACCATAATTAGAAGACAGACTACTTAACGGCCAATAGCCATGGCCTTGAATGGGGAATTGGAATTCAGCTACTTGGCATTTCTCTCACTAGAGATCATAACGGATTAATTAAAATTGTATAAGGATAAAAAGATGCCCAAGGTAAACATAAAGCAATACGGAATTGCACCGAATAGCATGATGAGCACCACGGCCCAGGGCTTGCTGCATTTCCATCTGAAAGTGCTAGAATCGAGGCCACGGTGAGCTCGCCCAGCTGTCCCCCGGCCTTTTACGGGGCCTTGACTTTGAAGGGCTGCAGCTTCAGCACCTGATCACACTGGGTTCCTACAGAAAGAGGCTGCAGAACACATTCCTCCTTGTCAATGCTCACTTCAAAGGTAGGCTTTTTCTTCCACCTCCTTTCTGCCACCTCATTTCCTGGGCTGATTCTGCCTCCTGAAATAGCTAAATTTTTCATGTTACCCACCCACAAAAGCAAGTTGATGGCTTGCAGATGGTTTTACAACTTACAGAAGAAAACACAGGCATTGTTTGCAAGCTCCTCATTAAGTCTCAAGCATAGCAAAAATCATATGATAGAAAACAAAACAAAACAAAACACGGACTTGCAGGTCAGATACACCTGGATTCGCATTCAAATACTGCGACTTACCAGCATAAATCATTGATTATTTATCTTCTGTCGAAGTGGAGCTAAGCGAGCGCCCACTGTGCAGGGTTGCTGTGAGGAATAAAGGAAGCAACATGATCTAAAACACCCAAGAGGAAAACAACGTACACATGGCATGGCAGCTAATACAAGTTCAGTAAATGTCATTTCCCCTTTCTGATCATCTTTTGGTGTAAAGTGATCAAAAGTGACAAGATCATGTGTCCCTAATTAAAGTTGAAACATAATGTAAATCTGTAAGCACGACTGCCCTCAAAGAGCTTAACAGATGGACTGTAGCAGCCTCGCCCTGTCATTTCTATGGTACTAGGACAACAAAGAGGGTAAGGACACAGGTGCCTGAAGAGCAGGGAGAGTGCCTTGCTCAGCACACTTGGTGGTTGCCGCCTCAGTGGACGAGGGGTTAGCACCATCTGCCAGGCTTGGTTCTACACTGGAGAGAGTTGAATGGCTACCTCCAAAAGTCACCAGTGTTTGCCCCACATGTGGCACTTAAGCAGAGGCCAAATGGACTCTTAGAAGATGTCATAAAAAGGATGTGTCTATAGATAGAACATGATCTAAATGTAGCCCTATAAAGTTTCTTGAGACCAGGAATTTGGTGCTTTTATAACTTGAGTCAAGCGATAAGTGGAAGCATATTCTGAGGAATTGAAGAACCAGAAAGCACTCACTTTGGTTGTTTGGTGCTCTGTGTATGAGGCAGAGAGGGGAGGAATTGGCACAAATTGACTTCAAATAACTATTATCAGGTGTCTACATTATTTATAGTGAAGGAGGTCAAATCACCAAGGGATCTGACTTACAGTAGGGAAGGATCTTTTCCTGGCTTCCAACTGCCTTAGAAATACCAAAGTCAGTAGTAAGAACCATGTACATGAAGCCAAAGGTAGGTCTTCATGTATGTTCTTGATGGGGTTGGCTACGTCCCTTTGTGTAAGCAGTGTAGGTATCTCGTCATGTGGAAATTTGACAAAATGTGAACGTCCAAAACTTGGAGCCAGAAATTTGAATCTTGTGAGTCTTCCATTTGGGTTACTGTGGTTTATCTCTAGGAGGTCCTAGTTAACTTCCAATATGATAATTGGTAAGGAGAAAAATGAATACTTACACATCCATTTTTTAATATAGACATTTTTGTGATCAGAGGACATATACTAATGCCCATAAGATTGTATAGGAATTTAACTGATTTAGAGCAAGCTCAAAGAACATAAATTCAAATGTGCAGTAATTTAGGCCTACTCCTTTGGAAAGAGAAGAAGTTTAATCTTATCACTAATAATATTTCTTTGGAGGATTTATATTAAGTTGTTAGGTTGGCTTTTTATTGTGCCAGGTAGGTACCACAGTATTTGTTTATTTAGGTGTTTATTTATTTGAGGCCTGGGTTAATGGCCAAGATAAACAATATGAAAGATGGATGAATTTTATCATTTATTATGTGAAAATAAGCTAGAAGGACTAACGTATCCCAGATCTATGTATCAAGTACCAGTAACAGCTCATATAAGCAATTTAATAAGGTACCAGAAAACTATTCTCCCATATCTTCTGGATATATATCTTCTTTCAGTAATAAAAATCTGGGATAAAAATTGAAATTCACAAGGAAAAGTTTAAACATTGAGTCAGTATTCAGCTCTTCAACTTTTGTGTATGCTAAGTAAAACAAAAAATTGTCCTGAACCACAAGAGAAAGTAGGAGTTTGAATTGAATATATACGGAATGAACGAATAATTTTAGCATCAAGGAACTTCCAGGAGCCAGTATTCTGGATATTGTTGGCTCAATCTGGGTAGAGTTTTAAGAAGCCAATGGCACTGTGAGTGCTCTAGTCTAGAATATTGCCAGGGCGACGGGGAGAAAATAGCACATCTAAGTTCCGCATTAAAGACAGAAAATAGGAGTTAGGAAGGCTTAGAAAACACATTATAACTCTTTCAATGAATTTTTTTTTTTTACCTTGACTGTGTAATGTGCAATGAACATCATTCTCCCCTCCGCTCATTCTTTGCTTCCAGACAGTGGCAATTTTGATGACATGTTGCAAGTGTGTCTGCTCCACACAGGGCCCTCAAGATTCTGAGTCCACAGAGTCACGCGTGGCCGGCTACCCAGCTTCCTAGTGTGCAGTTCTACTGATCCACCTGAGGCTCTGGGGCACACACAGTCCCTAGTATACGCAGATGGACAACAGATCCCTTTAAAACTGCTTGGCGTGTTCTATCCATACAGGTGGAAAGAGCAGTTAAATAAAACATGCGAGCTTCATCATCCTTGAATTTCTTCCCTCTTTCTCTCTCCCGGTGTTCTTGGTGCTGTTACAGTGACTCCTTTCCATGGAAAGCAGCTAGACTGACCTTTTCAGTGTTTTTATTCCACAAAACCTCTAGGCGCTAGTCCACCTTCTGGAAAAATAACCTAATAAAACCTCAGGAAGTGATTTAACGTCAACAGGGAAAAAAAGAGTAAAGAGGGAGATGAGGCCAAGACTCAAATAGGAGTGGGGCAGGGAGGGGAGGGAAGTGGACACTCACAAAGGCAGCGAAAGACAAATACGCTGGCTCATTTAGTAGATGGGGGGATGTCTAAGCTGCAAGGTGATCAAGGACGATGCAAGCAAGTGAGGACGAGGCATTATCAACACTTGGTATAAAAGGTTCCCTAACTGGCATTGTACCTCTGACTCAAGACATCTGTTCTTCTTTCCTTCCCAAAGAACTCCACCATAATTTATTACACATTATTTTCTGTATTCCAAGAGGCATTGGCAATTACTCTCAGATCTACCCTAGAGAGTATTTTTTCGAAAGAAAGATATAAACCCAATCTAATGAGAGCAGAATCTCAGTTGATTGCTACCATTGTGTTCTATGCAAATGCTGCCTGCTGGATTCATCTATCTGGTTTGTGGTGCAGCAATATATAATGTTTATTCAAGCATTCTTTCATGTAGCATAAATTTATGAGCACCTACTGTGTGTAGAAGATAATGATTCCTACCTTGGAGGAAGTCACAATCTGTTGTGAGAAGTACAAATATGAATAACTATAATAAAAAGATTATAATTGCAATACTCACTGTATGAACAAAGGGTTGTGGAGAGGCAGGAGGGACCATATTCATTAGTTCTTCCTGAAAGCAGGGGAAAAGTCACCAAATATATTTCGGAGGAGGTGAATCATGAGCTCGTTTCAAAGGACATAAATGATTTTGCTGGGATAGGAAAGAAAAATATTCCTGGGGACAGAAATAGTATAAACAATGGCATGGGTATGTTGGAGGCACAGGAGGGAATTATGTGACTAAGCATAGGATGATATGAAGAGGGGTGGGAGCTGTTAGGAGACGTGGCTTGCGTGGTAGATTGATCCCAGGTTGCAAATAAACCAATGTCTAAGCAATGCAAAATACGTCCATTAGCAACAGGCCGTCAATAAAGGGGTAGGAACAGGAGTAGCATCGACTAAACTCCATATGTTAGAAAGTGCGCTAGCAGCTGGTAGAGGAGAGTGGGTGTCCCCGGAAGCAGGAGAACAATTGAGGCAGTTGTGGTAAATCCTAGGAAAGACGCTGGATGCTGAAACCAGGAAAGGTGGCAGAGAGGCATTGACACAGGAAGATGCATCTAATTCAACTTGGAAGTTTGGCTCTGGAGTCCCGTTGGAATAGTCTGAGTCACTATAAAGCAATAAATAACTCAATGGGAGAACACAATAAAGTGTCTTATGAAAGAGAGGAGACACACATATGGGCTTCAGGTGAAAGCATTTTATTCTGAGAAAAAGATGGTCCACTCTACTTGGGAATATGTGGCTTCAAGAACCTGGGCTCTTGAACCAGAATACATAGGTTCGAATTCATTTCTACCATTTAGTACCTGGGCAACTTGGTCAAGTTACCTGATATTCCAACACTTTACCTTGCTCATCTGTAAAATGAGAATAACCTTAATACCTTTCACCAAAACTGAGACCGTTATGAGGATTAAATAAAAGAATACATATAAAATGCAGAGGAGAGTGCTTGTCCCTTTAAAGACAAAGGCTCAAAAAGAATCAGTTGTTAAAAGCAGTAGACATTCTCAATCGCAAAAACACATTGATAGTCAGTTCATTCTCTTTATCCTAAAGCATTCAGATTATCTGTTTTTTTTTTTCTTTTAACGGACATGGAATCCCAAGAGGATCAATTAAAGATAGAAGCAGCATTTTTTTCTAAAGTGTCACTTTTTTTTTAACACAGAAGTTTTATATTCAAAAAGGTTATTTCACCAATGAAAAGGGGAGAGATCAAAGCCCTCAGAAAGTTGTGCAGTTGGGCTTCTCCTCAAACACCCAACCTCAACTCTGCCATGAGGACACAGAGATTCTTGACACCTAGGCAAACCCAAATCACATACGCATAAAAGCAATGCCTGTTACAGCTGACAGCATCCTCCCAAATCATAAGGAAGCAGGGAGAGAGTTAAGGATAAAGGGAAGGGAGAAGGAGAAAGTCTTTGTTAAAACGCTAATCGGCAGGAAGACCTTGGGAAAAACTAAAAAGAAATTAACAGGAGAGCACAGTCTTGATGTACAGCTACAGTCTCAAAAATAGGATGCAATTAAGTGCTTCTAACAAGGCTCCAGTAGTCAGACGGTAAGTGCAGAAAGACCAGCTTAATGAAATGTCATGGGGACACTGCTTATAACAATCATATGCCCTGGATGCCAAATGGAGCTTTACCTGCTGGAGAAACAGTTCCAGAGGAAAAGAACACAAGCTTGCCAGCTGTTAGGAAACAGAACAGAATGAGCCCAGGGCTCTAGGGGAAAGTGGAAAATTAACGCAGCCTCTGTGTCTTGCTATGTTTTCCTTACTCCTGTGCTTTTCTCTTCAGGATTTAAAATTGAGTGTTTCCCACTGGATGGGGGAAGGGGGCGTCTTTCAGAAAAGTACTATTGGACCCAGTGTCTGGATACTGAAAATTTGGAGATCGGGTTGGGAATAATAAGGTTGCATAGAGTCTGGGATGAGGTGCGGCTTACAAGGCTTTATAATAACTATCATTATTTCTCTTGAATTCACAATTTATAGTCCCCAGGGACCAGTTAACTTACTTTAGGCTTCTGCCTTTATTAGGTCTCTTCTCAAATGAAACATGTCAGAGAGGTCTTCTTTGAATGCTTTATCCAAAATTGTCCTCACCCAGCGCCTCCGGGACTCTCTAGCCCACTACCCTGCGTCATTTTCTTCATAGCATTTTTAAGTTCATAAAACACTATTTGTTGTCGATTATTTACTGATATATTATTTGTCCTGCTCACTAGGATACAACCTCCATGAGAACAGAAGACATGCATCTCTATGTTGTATATTACCTTGTCCCCAATCACTAGTGCCGTACCTAGAATCTATTCTGCACTCAAGAAATATATTTAGAATGAATTTTTGACCTATAAATTTCAATGATTTCTTAATGTTTTCCATCTGTGAGTATTTCCTACTCACAGGTCCTTACATTCCTTCTATTCTCTCAACAATTCTACCTGCCTCTTGCTTGTATCTTTAAAAAACCTGACTTTTCTTTGTTTACAATGACCCTGCTTTGAGTCCAAATTGTCTGACTTTTCTGTTCAAAATCTTTAAACAAACTGTATCCATTTTTCCTTCTCTACCTCATCATTCTCATCAACATACAAATGTGCTATTTTACTCCCAGCCCTGAAAACAAACAAAACCACACGACCTCTAACTACCGCCATAGTCCTCCACTTGTTTTTACAGAAAAACCATTTATAGAGTTGTCTCGACTCATTGTTTTTACTTTACCTCCAATTTTTCCTGGAAATAGCTTTAATCAGGACTTAGTGTTCACCCCTTTTGTAAAACATATCATGGTCATCGATGACCCCATATTGTGGAACCCAATAGTCTCTCCTCAGTCCTCATCTTCTTGGACCTTTCAGCAGCATCTGGCAGTTGAACGATTCCTCCTTTTTTTTAAAAAAAAAAAATCAAATTAATTAAGATATCATTAATTCACCATAAAACTCATCCAATGCAAGTGCCCGGTTTGAACAATTTTGACATATGAATGGATGCACACAAGTGTAACCTGTGTAACCAATAATACAATCCAGATACAAATATCTCCGAAGTTCCCCTGGGCCCTGTCCCAGTTAACTTTGCCCCACTATCAGCTTAAGGCAATCATTACTCTGTTTTCTGTATTAAATATTTTTTTACAGATTTTCATGTAAACAGAGTCATACATTATGTACTCTTTTGCATCTGCCTGTGTTCACTCAGCATATATTTTAAAATTCATTCATTTACTGCATTAATCATAATGCATTACTTTTTATTGCTGAATAGCATTTTATTGTTTGGATATACCTCTTTTTAAAATTTATTGTCCTGTTGAATATTTGGATTGTTTCAATTTTGAGGCTATTATGAATGAATAAAATGGTTGTGCACGTATGCAAGTTTTCATGTGGACAGAGGTTCTTATTTCTATTGTATAAATACCTAGGAACTGACTTCTGGGTCATATGGTAGGTGTATGTTTAACTTCATAAGAAACCATCAAACAGTTTCCAAAATGGTTGTACTATTTTACTTTCCCACAGCAAATGTTACAGTTGCCCCACATCCTCTCCAACACTTGGTACTGTTAGTCTTGTGATTTTAGCTATTCCAGAAAAGGTACAGTTGCACCTCATTTTGGTTTTAATTTGCATTTCCCTAATGAATAATGATATTACGAACCTTTCATTGTGCTCTTTAGTCACTTCTGTAACTTTTTTGGTGATTTATCTTTTCAAATTTTTTTCTCCTTTTTTAAAAATCAAGCTGCTATATTGTTGATTTCTAAGACACCTTTATCAGTTACGGGTTTTGAAAAGGTTTCTTCCAGTTTGTGGCTTGCCTTTTCATTTTCTTAACAGTGTTTTCTGAAGAGAAAATAAAATTAATTTTATGAAATCTAATTTATCAGCTTATTCTTTTATAGTCTGCATTTTTTATGTTCCATATAAGAACTCTTTGCTTAACTCAAGGTCAAAATGATTTTCTCATTCTTCCACTATAAGTTTTATAGACTTTAAGGCCGGGCGCGGTGGCTCCCGCCTGTAATCCTAGCACTCTGGGAGGCCGAGACGGGCGGATCGTTCTGAGTTCAGGAGTTCGAGACCAGCCTGAGCAAGAGCAAGACCCCGTCTCTACCAAAAAATAGAAAGAAATTAATTGGACAGCTAAAAATATATACAGAAAAAATTAGCCGGGCATGGTGGTGCATGCCTGTAGTCCCAGCTACTCGGGAGGCTGAGATAGTAGGATTGCTTGAGCCCAGGAGTTCGAGGTTGCTGTGAGCTAGGCTGATGCCACGGCACTCTAGCCCGGGCAAAAGAGTGAGACTCTGTCTCAAAAAAAAGAAAAAGTTTTATAGACTTTAGACCTTTATGTTTAGGTCTCTGATTCACTTCAACTTACTTCTGTGTAGAGTGCAAAGTAAGAATCGAGGTTATTTTTTTCCCATATGGGTTGCCAATTGTTGGAGCAAAATTTGTTATAGAGATTATTCTTGCAGCTTTGGATTTTGTTGGCACCTATGTTGAAAATAAATTGGCTATTTATATGTGAGTTTTCTTGATATGTTTTTAGGCACTCTACTTTGTTCCATTTATGTATATGTCTACACTTTAGACCAACATCACAATATCTTGGTAATTTAGCTTTAGAATAATTTATTAAATTAATAAATTTAAGCCTCCAGTTATGTTCTTCTTTTCAAAATTATATTGGCTATTCTACATCATTTGCATTTCAATATAAATATTAATATAAACTGATCAATTTCTAGCACACCCCCTAAAATAAAAAAATAGTCTGCTGAGATTTAGATTGTACTGAGATCGTATATTTGAAATGTGTTAGATCTATAGATAATTTGGGAGATATTAGCACATTACAACAGTGAGTATTCTGAGACAGGAGCATGGTGTATCATCTCACTGAGGTCTTTGAAAATTTTATTTAGTGATGTTTTATCATTTTTAGTGTAATGGTCTCATATGTATTTTCTTAAATTCATCCCTAGGTATTTCATGTTTTTGAGGCTATTATAAATGGTACTCATTTCCTTCCTTTCAATTAAATTATCAGTTGCCAGTATATACAAGTACAATTGACTTTTGTATATTTACCTTATACCCAGAAATTTTGTTAAACCAAGTTATAAGTCCATTGGCTTTTTTTTTGTTTGTTTTTAGATTCTATAGAAATTTCTATATGGACAAACTTGTCATTTCAAATAAAGTTTTACTTCTTCATTACCAATCTATGTCTTTTATTTTCTTGCTTTATTGCACTTACTAGGATGCCTAGTAAAATATTGATGAGTGGCAACTGAAAATACCCTTGTCTTCTTCCAGAACTTAGGAAGAAACAATCAGAATTTCTCCAGTGATGCTGATATTAGCTCAATTTTTCATAAATATTCTTTATTGGTTTAAAGTATTTCCCTTCTATTCTCAAGTTTATGGCAGTTATTATCATTGGTGGCTGCTGACTTGAGTCTATCACTTTTTCTTCATTTCAAAAGGAATGATTATATGTCATTTCTTTTTACATTTTCACTTTATGTATGTATGTGTACATGTATTTAGTTAGTTAACTAGCTAATGTGGTAATTATGAGTCTGAAACCGACCTGACATCCCTGAAATAAACTCATTTTGGCCATTATGTACTTTTTACATATTACTGGTTTTAATTTGTTAGTATCATGTTAAGAATCTTCTCATGTATGCACAGAGTATGTGCTGGTGATTTACTGTTCCTGTATCTTTTTCTGTGGTTTTGGTATTATAATAATGGCCTCATTCCTAGCACTCTGGGAGGCTGAGGCGGGCGGATTGTTTGAGCTCAGGAGTTCGAGACCAGCCTGAGCAAGAGCGAGACCCCGTCTCTACTAAAAATAGAAAGAAATTATCTGGACAACTAAAAATATATAGAAAAAATTAGCCGGGCATAGTGGCGCATGCCTGTGTCCCAGCTACTCAGGAGGCTGAGGCAGTAGGATTGCTTGAGCCCAGGAGTCTGAGGTTGCTGTGAGCTAGGCTAATGCCATGGCACTCACTCTAACCAGGGCAACAGAGTGAGACTCTGTCTCAAAAATAAATAAATAAATAAATAAAAATAATAACCTCAGGAATTAAGTTGAGAAGTATCTCCTCCTTTTCTATGTGATGCAAAAATCTCTTTAGAACAGGCATTATTCATTTCTTAAACGTTTAGTAGAATTAACTAATTATGCAGTCTCACCTACAGTTTTCATTGTGTGAGAATTTTAGCTATAAAATGCATTTATTTAATAGATGTATGGCTCTTTAGGTTAATTTTTTTTCCTTTGTAAACTTTGACTGTTTTTGTCTTTCAAAGAATGTTTCCATTTCATCTAAGTTGTCATTTTTTAAAAATCAGGCTATTCTTAATATTTCTTTATTATCCTTTTATTTTCATTAGGTTCTATGTGATTTCACTTCTCACATTCCTGATATTTGGTAACTTGTGATGTTATGGGTTTTTTTTTTTTTTCTTGACCTTAGTAAAGGTTTTCCAATTTTGTTGATTATTTTCAGGGAATTAGCTTTAGTTTTAATTGATTTTCTCTACTGTTTATACGGACTATATATCTTAATTTTAACTCTTTATTCTATATTTTTCTTCCACTAGGTGTGGGAATAATTTGCTCTTTTCCTAACTCATTATTATGGAAGATAAATCATTGATTTGAGCTGATACTATTGAGGTGATATTATTAGGAGGTGAGGCCTTTAGGAGGTGATTAGTCATGAGAGTGGTGCCCTCATGAATGGGATTGGTGACCTTATTAAAGAAAACTAGAGAGCTTGCTCTTTGACTTTCTGCTCTCTGCTACATGAACACACAAGACGTCAGCCATCTGCAACCTGGAAGAGGATCCTCACCAGAACCTGACAGTGCTGGCACCATGATCTCAGAGTTCCTGCTTCCAGAACTGTAAGAAATAAATTTCAGTTGTTCTTACTCCACCCATTCTGTGCTACTTTATTATAGCAACTGAAATTGACTAACACTCCCGGGCTACATGGATGTTGTCTTCCTTATTCCTGAGCCTTCTGAAACTTAGATGGTTTTTTGATACAGTAACCCCTACTACCAAGATTCCAACGTTTTGCTCCATTTTTTTTCCTGGAGCTCATGTTTGTAGCACAGGTTTTAACTGTTTTCAATTAGTGTTTAACTCAGTGTTAAGTAGTTTTTGTTTCTGTTGTTGCTATGGGCAGATGAAGTTTTTTTTTTTTCTTTCTGTTTTTATGTGTTAAATTACAGTTGAATTAGCTATGGACAGCTCTGCTTACCACTTCAAACAGCTTCAGCAACTAAAGTCAATTCCAGTTGTTTTGAGAAACA
This sequence comes from Indri indri, assembly GCA_004363605.1. Classification (NCBI taxonomy): domain Eukaryota; kingdom Metazoa; phylum Chordata; class Mammalia; order Primates; family Indriidae; genus Indri; species Indri indri. Next base: position 36,132 of record RJWJ010011034.1, read on the forward strand.
TAGGTGTTCGCTAATGCACATCACAGATGTTTTACTTCACTCTTTCAAGTATCAATTAAAAAGAATTATTAATTGCATTTCAATATGAGGTCTAATTATCAATTCAATAGCTATGAGGTAACTTTTTTTTTTTTGCTGGCTTTCTGCTCACACACTGATTTCCTAAAATTCCCCTTTCAAAGTGAATATTGTTTAAGGTTAGAAACAGAATGTTAGCTAGAATTTTCCTTTTCCCTATATCCCTAGGTTCCCAGTCTACACAAGTTTACCTCAAATGATATTAAAATAACATGCTCTTAAAAACACAGAAAATAGATTCCTCCCATTTTCCTAGTTCGACAGCCCAAGGAAATGATGAAGTTGGTGAAACTTGGATCATCCTGCTCTTCCTACCTGAGAGCATGCAGTGACAGTCCCTCTGGTGGTCCAGCCACCTTCATCTGTTCTATCCCCTCCGCAATCAGCTAAGATAACGTTTTTTTCTTAAGCTGATCTTATTTCCAACAAGCCCAGATTTCTCCTGGTGAATATTTACACACATGTCTGATGTTAGTTCTAATAATATTTACATTTATATAAGACCTTTTAGTGTATCAGACATACGATCATATTCTGGTTCTGCCTATTCTTGCTGTACAAACTGGGACAAGTCCGTTAACTTTACTCTAGCCTCAGTCTGTACTTTCACACAAACAAGATTAAAAGCTGCTTCATGAGACTTTTTGTGAGCTTGAGGTACATTAATGAATATAAAATGACTAACACAGTATCTGGCAAAATACATTAATAGATGCTCATTACTTGTGGGTTTCTTTGTCTTTTGCAAGCATAGAGAAGACTGAACCACTTTTCAGACTTCATCATGTCTTATTTACGTTTTCTACCTCCATGAACCATCGTGTCCATTGGCGATTATAGGCAGGATTTATATCTTTTGTGTCTTGCTGCTATTTTTTTCATTTCAACATTAACTGATTATTTAACTGCTATGTTTCCTCCTTATGCAAAATAGTAGGTGGAAAGAGCTTGTACTAGAGAGGATAAGACACTTGACTTTTTTCTTTTAAGGCTTAAAGAAACCAAAATACTTTTGATTGTCAGTTTAGAGATCCCAGAATGACAGAAGCTTCAAGTGGGTTAAGAACTCCAGGATCATAGTATCATGACCCAAATTTTCTGATACCTAGAAGGTTTAAGTACCTGTGTCCTCAAGAAATGCTCTTTGTGGACCAGCAAAATTAGCTTATAATAAGGGTCTTTGCCCTTGATCTGAAAGGATTTCCTCTTAGTTCATCTTTTGACTGAACTCCCTCCAAGCTGCCTAAACCCACATATGTGCGCATCCTCTGACACTGTACCCCCTGCTAACAAATATGCCTGGAAATGTCATACCACACATGAAAAATGTCACATTACATAAATGGTCATTTTACCCATAAACTGTCTCATCTTAAAATCTTATCCCCAAATCTAATTATTTGAGTATAACTTGCTAAGGACAGGAAATGAATGATGAATATATTTTATTCAAAGCCCATGTCAACCAATCAAAATACAACAGTAATAAGAGGGTTTAAAAACTTTCTTATTAAAGATGCAGTATGTAAATTCTTATCTATCGAACATGAAAGTAGGCCACTTTCTGGGTTAAGATGAAAAGAAGATGAAAATAAAAGAGAGAAAAGAGAGATGAAATTTGAATAAGAAAATCTAAGAGGCCTGGTATCCTAAATGCAATTTCAAACTAGAATTTATTTCTGTAATAAGATTCATGTAAATACAAATATAAACATAGTTGGTTGTGCAAATCACAACATTCAGAGAGCACTGAAAGAATTTTAAAGTATGATATACGCAAATGAATGCATACATTTTCTATATGGGGATTTGCTTTTCCTTAAGAAAAAAAAAAATTGAACCAGACAACTCATATCTCTTTTTACAAATTAGGTTTGGAAAACTGTGATCTTCACCACCATTATCCTCATATAGTGTTAGACAGGAGAGATTATTTTCTTATACCAAATATAATACACTGCTAGCCACCCAATGTCAGAAAACTGACTGGGCATATTCTTCTGGATTCCATCCTACGGAAAAGAGAAGGATATCTTTTGAGGTATTTCAGAGGACAGAACCAGAACCAATGGGTAGAGCCATAGTAATGAAGATATGAGCTCCAGAGGAGGAAGAATTTTCTTATAATTAATGCCATCCAATAATGCTGTAATAAGAAAAAATTGAGGGGCAGGATAAAAAGTTGAGGGGTAAACAGGGAAGAGGAAGTAAGGTATAGACACTTGGTTTCCTTTTTGGAATCCATAAATTAGTCACATGAGCAATATCCAGGCAGTAAATTGTTGGGGGTGTAGATTGACCATAAATATATGAAAAAGACATATTCTACAGGGGAGAAAGTTTAGAAATATCATGTCCAAGAAATAGAAACTAAATGTTGTTTGGTTTTTTGCAAAATTTAGACGATGAACCATTGTAATATTTGGAACAAAATCAATGAATACTAGATTTACTGAGAAGAAAAGACTATTCAGACATTGGGATGTTGAACCGCTATTTATATTATAATGCTACAGCAATATTATATACAAAGTGGTGGGTATACATACCTGGGTATGCTATAGGAGTGAAGGAGAACTCTGGGATTACCCAGAGATTGCCAGACAAGTTACAGTGTGAGGTACTGGTTAGAAACAAGGGGAAACAAAGGTGGAATTAGAAGGAGAAACCAAGAAAGGAAGAGAGGGGTGTGTGTGTGTGTTCTATGTAAATACAAGCCAGCACATTTGAGACTATTTGGTTACTGCGGTCCTTTGTTTCTCTGCTGACTTTGGAGGAGTAGACATAAGTAAATAAATGTTGGGAACATCACACTGATTTGTCTCCTCTATTTCTCTCGTTTTCCTTATCAATGCAAGAAGCATCCTTATTCTGGAAAAGAAGAACATTCATTCATTCCCCAGACAGTGGTAGTGGGTTTAAGTGAGATTGCAGTATTCAGTACAGCCTGCTCCTAGTCCCCTATTACTGGACCATTCACCCTGCTAACAAGAGGAGATATCACCCACTCTGCTAAAACAGAAGAGCTGTGAACCTCACAGAATATCTCTTATGTCTGTGATATGCTTGCAGAAAATTCCTTATGTGATCCCCAATGGGTCTCTCTCCCCCCTCATTCTCCTCTGTGTAGCATGTAGGTTTTGACTGTCACCTGCCAAAATATGATCTTGCTGTCTTCTCCATTAGTTATGGATATCATAGCAGGCTGGCCATCATCACTACACAAAGCAATTTCAAACCAATAAGAGTTATATAGAGTCAATTTGCTAGTGAGAAATTTTTTTTCACAGGAGAACAAATTTAGTTTGTTTTTGTTCAGGGATGAAGCCCATTTGTGTGTTATAACTTGAGGGATAAGGCTGCTTTAATGATTTTTAAGAGCTACTCTTAAATTATCCAGTAGAGCTACAGAAAACATGAACAATAATAACATTTACAGATGATATTGAATGTCTGGAGGGCTTAGTTGCTATGGGATTCTTATCAGAAGCAATTCTTAAAACATAGGCATTTTCTATTATTCCTATTACTAAAGCTTCTTGTCTTATCTCTAATACTAAAATATGAACCACGTGAGAAAGAAATTTTAGGCTAAATTGTCCAGGAAGGTTATCAATAGGAAAATAAACAGATGAACATTTTTCAAAGAAAACAAGTGGAAAATCAAATAGAAAATAAACAACCTGAGATGGAAAATTAGACTGCATCGCTACTAGCTACAAAATCTTGGCAAGTCACACAGTTCTCTGATTCTTCCAAAATATCCCCTAAATTTTTTATTTATCTTGATCTTATGTTGCCAATTGGCATGTACCAATTACAAAAGCATAGAAGGTGTCATTGGACTCTTAATTTTAGTTAGCATTAAAGTAATTTTAAGTCAAATTGTAATATTTGTTTTCCCAAAACTAGATCTGACTTAGGGTGGCTCAATAGGTAAATGGTGTCTTGACTGAGAAGATAGAATTTTCTCTTACTTGTTTGTCCTTGTCATTTGTTAGCCATATACTTTAAAAGGCACAACAGAACATTAGAACATGTCCCTGAAGGGTGACTAAAATAAGATTGTAAGGAGGTTTAATGCTAAGTCACACGAAGAATAATTGAAAACTGGAAACTTTTAGCCTAGAGAAGAGAAACATTAATTATAGATGATGTAAAATATTTGAGAAGCTGTCATGTGAAACAGGGATTAAACGTATTCCATATGATTAAAAATTAATGGCAATAATTGGAAAGTACAAGCAAGCAGATTTTGGCTTAAAGCATTGTCAATAAATAGTGCCACCAACAAAATAAGATTAGGTCGCTTCAGAAGGTACCCAGATCACCGGATCTCACTGGATATACTTAAATGAGAGTAAGTGTTATCCTAAAAGAATGTTGTGCACAGAACTGATGAAATGGGAGGGGAAAGGACTCAGCGATATTTGAGGTGTCTTAAAGTCTTAGGTTCCATTTTTCTACTGCCATTTTAATATAATTTCTCAGGAATGTCTCAATAAAGAGACCACTTGAATGATTATAGACAGAAGTTTTTCTCCTAGCCAATCATTATGGGAATGGGAAGAAATTTATTTTTAATTTGCGATGTGTTATTTTTCAAGGTTTGTTTATCATCAAGCTTTCACGTGTGTGATATAGTGACATACATACTCTCGTTTAATCCTTATTATCTTCTAAAATGTCTCTATGCTGTATCTCTCTATAATATTTCCACTTGAGGGCTGCAAGCGTATCTATGTCTTTGTTCAGACCACATAGACTCTAGTAAATTAGGTTCCCAATAATTATTTGATAACGGATTAGGTATAGACCTAAAGGTTTTTGGATAAAATTATGAGTCCCATATTCCCACTAGAGTGACTTCAACATAAACATGGGAGATTATAACAATGTGGACTCAGCTTCACCAAGCAAAATCACACCTAGTTGAATGCTATCATTAAAGTTAGTCCTTTTAATTGGTGTAAAGTAAGTAGGCAAGATTTCTTTGTAATTGCAGGCATGATCTAATTAGAGAGAAGTAGACTGCATCTAGAGTCAAGTTCATTGCATGAGTCAGATGAGGAAGTCATTATTAGGTTTTATTTCACCAGCAGCATTTGAAAGGTGTGACATTCATGGTCCCCCAAATGCTCACACAAGCTCTATATAATACAGACCTGCAAGGGGATGGAAGACTTGGGCCTTTACTGCTGCAATGGAAATAGTTATTCCTATTCACATTTGTAGTTTATACCTGGTTTGTGAGTTTGAGGGACATAAAAAACGGCACCATTTTTCCCATGTTACTTGAGAATCAATTGAGAAATAAGACAAAAGGAAAAGCACACAAAAAACAAAATGTTATTTATCGCTGACAAAGCTCCTAAGAGCAGCCTAAACATATTGAGTGTTCTCATGGTCTAAGGACTGCGCTAAGTGATTTACGTATATTAACTCATTTCATCCTCAAAGAACCCAACGAGGTAAGTAATATTATCATCCCATTTTACATATAAGGAAGACTGAGCAGGGAGATATGAAGTGATTTGGCCAGGATCACGTTGCTAGTAAGTGGCACAGCCCAGATCTGAGCTTGGCAGGCTGGTCCACACTTCTGGCTCTTCCCCACTAAGCTTTACTCCTTTTCTAATTGATATTGGAGATTATGCCCTAATCTGTGAGTAGGTATGGACAGTCTTACCCATCTGTCACTGTAGGTCCTCTGGGATGCAGTAGAACTCACACAGAGGGACACAGTCTGACCCTGGCAGAGCCCAGCATGGAGCAGCGGGGCTGAATACGTGAACTCTGTGGACAGTTTGCTCTCAAGAGCAAGGAAGAGGAAGATGGGCCACTTTTGCCATTTGCCAATTTTCTTTCTCCAAATCTACCAATTGGATCAGTGCCTCTTCCTCCGTGGAGAAGTGAGTGAAAAGATAGAGAGAAGGAAGTGTATTATATCACCGGTACTACCTTTACGTGGAAGAAAACTCATGAGTGGAGAAGCGTCTGTGCTCTCCCACTCTCAACCACCATTTCTCCAGCATTTTGTTGTCCTGAATATAGCTAGGCCTATGGTCAGCCAGGAGTTTCAGGACAGACTTACTCCCACCTTCATAAGAGACCTAGTAACTACAACTTAGGTTGGCCTCGGGAACCATTGGTGGGAATTTGAGATTTTGCCTGCAGAGGGTTCTGAAAGAAATTTGAGTAGTCCCAAATCAATGAGTTCTCAATTTACCAAAACAGCCGCCATCAAGAAATAACCTTCCAGTATTGGATATTCTCATATCTAATATTCTTTGCCACACTCTGACATTTAAATAGTCCCAAATTTGAGTTTCTTTTATCCTTATCCTTTTTGGCTTATCTTTAATATGCTTTATCTTTGCTGTTTGTTCCCTGGAGTCTTAAGTTCAAAAATTCCGTGGACATGGTTCCTCAGACATAGATAATAGCTCTGCAATTCCCTTCTTGATCTTAAATAAAGAGTGGAATTTTGGACAACAAAGCTACTGTCCCAGACCTATGCCAATCATCAACAATTTAAAATTGGAGCCTCAGTAGTGCTCAGTAGGTCAGGCACTGAATATTTAAGAGCAGCAAAAATGATTCCATTAATGCCTGAAATGCTTGAAACACAAAGATCATCTTGTCCTATAATGAATACTTCCTTCAACCACCTTTGCTTACACAGATCTTTGTGCATCTGTAGCCTGCTGGTGTCTCCTGAGATTTTTATAATGCTCGTGCACATGTGCTAAGGCCAATGGCTTTGAATTCAAGATTAAACTTTAGCAACTATGCACCTCAAAGCATCCATTATTAGATTCCACTCCTTCATGGAGACTCTTCCATTTTCTGGGGCAGTGTGGCCAAACTCACCTCTACCCACACACTATTTGACATCTAGAAAAGTCATGTGCATCTCAGCATCTGACTAAGGAGCTCTAGAACTCCATATACTTGCCTTTCCTGAAGCTCACAGACCCTACCTTTCTTGAGACACTTTCCTATGCATAAAGTGGAAAAAGTTTGCAAGTAGGTAATTTAAGATTGAGGGTTAGTTGCCCTGTCTTTATAAAAATAGTCATCAATCTGGGATTAAGTGAATAGGAATGTTGATGACCCACTATAAGAAAATCCTACTTAGGCAGACCCTAAAGTTAATGCAATGTGGCCACGTTGCAACAGTTAAAGGCCAATTTTCTGATTATAGGAAGAGGAGATGTGATTCGATGTGGCCTCTATAAATTGGTAAGGTATTATATAACACTTTAAGTCTTAAAGACATATTTCCTCCAAACACCTCAGAAGCTACAAACACTTCACATATTTCTTGCTTCTTAAAATTTCATTCCTTGATTATTTATCAATATTCTGGGTCCATGCAGCAAAGGCTGAACTTTTAATTGAATATGTGTCTCCTAATTCAGGTGTCCTCCCCCTATGAGCTCAAGCCCTTCTAAACTCATAGCATGAGGAGTACTGTGGTAATGCAGCTCATTTCTAAGAAAAAAGTAGAGAAATAAGATGAACTACATATGCCCACATTTTCCTTCCAAGAAGTATTACTGGAGCTTCCCTGTATACAAAAGAAAACATAAGGAGAAAGAAGACCATCGTTCTTGTGTACTAAAATAGAATTAAATCTGCCAATTAAAAAAGTTAAAAACCAAAAGTTGTTTAGAGAAACAACCAAACAACCAAACAAAGAAGGAACAGAATTGAACTTCCCAACATCTGCTCATTTTCCTACATTATTGGATCTTTGAACTGATAATTTAATTTTATATCAATAAGCTCTATACATTAAATTCTGAGGGTAATTTATTATAATAATGACCTGATAGATAGTGAAGGTAGCCAAGGAGAAAGAAATCTTACTGTTGTTTATGAGCAAAACTTCAGGCTTTATGAGACTGGCCCTTTTTCGTCTCAATGAGATGTAAACATGCAAACAGAATAGAAGAACAAAGAAACAAAATATAGGGGTTGTGTAAAGACTATGCAAATAAAAGATAACAAGCATGGTATTAAAGGATTCCAAGGAAAATCGTGTTTTCCCAAATTTTATTATAAAAAAATTTAAACATCCAGAAACGGAAAATAATTGTGCAATGAATACGTCTTTAACAATTCTTAAAATTTTGCAATATTTGTACCTCTGCACATATAACTAAACCACTTGATAGATTATATGCTTCATGTCTACAATCATCATCTCCTAAGAATAAGACATTTTCCCTTGCAACTGCAACACCATTATTTCACTTATGAAATTTGAAATTATCTCAACAATTTCTTTATAGCTTTTTTATTTCCATACAAAGATCCAATCATGATTAGCATATTGCATTTGGTGGTTAGGTCTCTTTTCTCTTTCATCTGGAACAATTACCCCTTCTTGTTTGTTTCATAACATTGACATTTGGAAGAGCCCAGGATGATTGTATTTTAGAGAGCTTCCTGTATTGGATTGGTCTGCTTCCTCTCGGAGTTCTTTAATTTATTTTCTATCTTTTCTATTTCCCAGGACTTGCAAATTAAGTCAATGAGCATGTTTTCCAGTCTAGAAAATGTACAAAAACTGGAAGACAGCTTCAGTGCACAGGAAACGTGAAACTTCTTCTGTATCATTGCTCCTGTGACTCTGCCAGTGACTGGGAAATCTGTGTATCTTGGAAAAAGTCTGAAATGTAGATGCAACTGATCTTTTTCCAAACAGCTATCCAATTGTACAGATTCCCTTTATTAAAAATTCCACCTTCCTCAGTTATTCGAAATGCCATTTTTATCATACACTATCTGTTTCTATGCGCTCCAGTCTGTTCTGGATTTTCTGTTCTGTTCCACCTGTTCATTAATTCATGCACTAATGGTTTTAGGGATAGCATAGGATATTTTATATGTGGTGTAGCTACAATTCCTTTGTTACTCTTTCATCAGCAGAGTTTTCCAAACAACTATTGCTTATTTATTGTTTCATATGAATTTCACAATCAAGTTGCTAGATTCAGAATAAGTACTTATGGATATTTTTATTGGAATTGTGATAAATTTATAGTTTAGCTTTGGGAAAACTGACCTTTTTTATGATGTTGAGTTTTCTTATCCGAAAACAAAGTTCTATCCACTTGCATTAAAAACTACTTTTCTGATCTTCAGAAGGTCACAGAAATGTTTTCTATATGTAAGTTTTTCATATTTCTTGTTAGATTTATTTCTAAATATTTTGTCTTTTTT
>RJWJ010011035.1:0-45429 GCA_004363605.1 Indri indri
TTGCTTAGAAATCTTCTCAGCTAAATAACAAATTTAATCACTTTCAAATTCTACCTTCCACAAAACACTAGAGCACAAATCAGCTATTTTTTTTTTTTGCCACATTATATTGTATTGAATTGTATTCATTTCTTCATAGTATATACCCATATACCCAAAAGAGGAATTGCTGGAGCATATGCCAACATTCATTCATTTTTTTCCCAACAATTTTAAGTGCCTTCCCTGCAACCGGCATTGTGCCATATACTGAGACCAAGAATGAACAAGACAGCTCCTTCTCCTTGGATTCGTTGTTTTTTCCTCTCCACATTTTTCAACCGTCAATCTGTCTAACTCATCACTATATATTTCTTCAAATTTTATCTCAAATAACTTCCTTAAAAATTGATCTCTGACTCCTCTTGGCTTGCAAGGTCAAGGCCATCCCCTAAAGCAAGAGTAACCAAACATTTTAGTTTCCCTGCTAGAAACTAACCAGGTTTAAAATTATACTTTTCTTTCTCAATAGTGTCCCTCTTTGAATGATAGATTTCACAGTTACTTACCTAAAGCCAATTCCTAAAACTCAGATCCTTAAAAAAATCCACCTAATACATATTCTCATAACTTTTTATTCAAGTAAAATATCTACCACCAAAGTGGTATATCATTCTTTTAAATGAAGTTTGCATTTTTATACTCTTTAGAATTTTGTGGATTTTTTTATTAATTAAAGACCATTACTACTAAAATGTAAGTGAACAGTAAGTTTCAATCTACAAATTTAAGGAGACATTCAGAGAAAGTCATATGCAAAAAAGGGGACAATGACTTTCATATGATTAAGGAAACTATAGTTTTATCATTTCCCCTTATCTGTCACTTTCTTCATCTTTTGTTTTATTTAACTGTGATCTGACTTTAGGGGAAGGGGTCAGAAAAATTATTTTGAAAGTATGACATCATCCTTTCATACATACCATCAGTTATGGAAAAAAATGAGAATTTCACTTCCTGTAACAAAATTCAATTCTAAATTGAATAAAGAATTTAAATAATATAAAAAAGGAGATAAAATAAATGTTATAATTTTGGTGGAAAAATACCTCCCTAAACTTGGAATCTGTTGGAAGCATAACACTAAAGAATGGAAATATGTGGCAACATAAAATTAGTTAAGAAGGAAGAAAATGATATTCGTTCATGATACTAGCAATTATTGGACCCTATTCTGTGTCAAAACATCTTCTCTAAGATACTAGAGGAACAAAGATAAAAGATACAGTTCTGCTTTCATATTATAAACTAATGAGTAACAGGCATGGAAACAGTGAAGTTGGATATCATGGGATGAAAGGGAGAAAGAAGATCTATATTTATCTGTATCTTTGTCTGTATTTTAGAAATGTTTCCTATTGTTTATAGCTTCAAAGCACTAAATTGTTAAAAATCATATTTAACACACAAATTTTACAGCTTACATTCAAACCTCTACTTTTCAAGCAGAAAGAACATTTCTAATTCCTTAAAATAAATTAATTCCTCTTGCCTACCATTTATAAATTAGGTTCATGGTTCATGCACATCATCTATATACATACAAAGCTTTAGTACTGGTAAAAACTGTTTATTATAAGTTTCTCTTGCTACTTCAGTAGTTTAATAAATTTTTTCCTTCCTTTTCACTGTTTATGCTGATCTTTTACATTTAAACCATCTTAACAATTTATTTGTAGTGTGTCTTTTTTTTTCTTTTAGTAAGTATTCTTAATTATTCTATGGAAGTAACAAAGGGCTAATCCACTTAAGGTAAATCTTAAGTAAGGTCCAAGTTAGATTCCATTTATTATTGAATTATATTCTTTATTTTACATAATATACTAATAAATGATGACCCTATGATTTTCTTATCATTATTAAAGCTTTTGTGTTTCCATTTTGTCTTTGTCATTTGGAAGTATCTGCCATATTGTCATTGGAGGCAATATAATAATAGTTAAGAGAACATCATCAGCATATCAAGGGGTCACATTTAAATTTTTACTTTATGACTCAAATTCCCAATTATTAATGAAGTTGATTAATTTTTTTCTTATAATAAAGATAAGGTAAGATGGATGACTATGTTGTTATACTATGTCCTCAGAGGAATGATGCTAGATAAACTCAAATAAGTGATTTTTTATTATTACTTACCTTTGCTTACCCATTTCATAAAAGCAACCCATATCTTTGCATTCCATGGTATGATTTCCCTTGCTATTATCCCAACTAATCACTAGAGTTGGCACAATATTATAATGTGTTTGTGTCTAAAATATCCTATTACATATCGTCCTTGAGGGAAATTTTTTTGGCATTACTATTTTCCAAACAATTCCATCTCATGTAATGTGTTTCAGATTATAATGCCCTAGACATATTAACTTGTATTTGTACAACTTAATCTAATTTTCTTCAGTCTGTCCATGTTATTAGATTTCCAGATTTCTTAGAAATAACTCCCAATGAAATAGCATTGGCAGGATTTTTAAACAATTAATAAAAATTCAAAAAATTAAGTAGCATCAGACTAAAAGGTTTAACTTACCATATTTCCAAATGCAGTACAGATACTTTTATAAATTCATTTAGCTTGTCTCCTTTGACATTTTTATTCACACATAACTTGATATATTCAAAACAATATTGAATATTCATAAATATTTAGGTACCTTCTCCTCTTTGGGCTAGTAGTTGAATCTATTTGGTCTTAAAACATTCTTCATGTAAAAACTTATATAAAAATTTTGTAAAGATTTTTCTATTCTTTCTTTGCTGTTTGTAGAACTTTGTTATTTGAAAGCAACAAAAACCTATTTCAATAAAACTTTCAGAAAAAAATGAAATTTTATCGAAAGAGATTATAGACAGCTCAAAAAATATCTAAGAAAAATTTAAACAGAAAAGCTTCAAATATGAAGTCAGTCACCATTACATTAGCAACAGGATGCCATAAACCTTAAATCAGAAGTTTTATTATTAATATAATGCAGGTTATAACTTCACATTTGTGTCTCTCACTGCAAATTTTCAATAAAGAATAATAATAATAAAAAAAAACTGCTTAGCCCAGCCCGATTAAATATCTTTCTCTAATCAGGCATGACCAAGAAGGATGTGTCACCAGAAAGGCAAATGTGTAGCCAACAGCCAACAAATTTCTACTCCTCTGGATAAGCGTGCGAGACTATCAAAGAAGAGCTCACAGCAGCATCACATTACCACGCACCTGCAACTCTCTTTATCCCATCCCAAACATACATATTGCAGATTTAAATAATGTTATGTAAACATTTTTTCAGCAAATATGAATTGAACACTTTCTGTGGGCCAGCAGCTGAGTAAACATCAATGAGCAAGCTCTGATCATCTTTAAATTCTCTTGAAATTAACAGGCCATAAATGAGTGCCCTTATAACTAAACAAGATGATTATTTATTATAAGTGCTATGAAAGAATTGAGATAGAGAGAACCTGGATGGGGGCTTAAGTTCTCTTTAGATAAATTTGGTAAAGAGAGGCCTCTCTGAGGAATCAAGATCTATTGAGAGACATGAACAATGAGAAGGAGGTAGGCCCAACAGGAAGGACATTTTTGGGCAAAGGAAATAGCAAGTGAAGAGGCTGAGAGAAGAAAGAGTCCATTGTGTTTGAGCACAGAAAGGGGGCACTGACTGCAGCTCAATAAATGTCAAGGATAGTAATGAAAACTTGGAAAGGTGGGTAGAAGAAAGATTGCATACGACTCATAAGCTTATATAAAAAAAAAGTAGCCACAAATTTAATGGAATAGGCATCCAGGGAAAAGCTTGAAACATGCTTGGGTGGGAAGGGAGGATAAATTTTAGTAGCGTGTATTTCCTAAAGTGTAGAAAATGGATTGGTGGCATGAAAGAATAGAAATAAAAAATGTATATCTATTGCCATCATCTGGTTAAGAGATAGTAATGGCAAGAAAAAAAATAATAAGTGGAGTTTATTTTGTAACAGTAATTTATAGGAATTGGTATTAGATTAGAACTGGAAAATGGAGAGAAGAGGGAAAAGTGAAGATTAACCCTCAGATTATTGATGAATGACACCCTTTGCTGAGATGAGGAAGACTTCCTAGTAATGAATCCTTACCATTTTTTGTAAACCCAATACAAACAATCATGTCAAAGGGTATGTTTTTCTTCAGAGAGGACTTTACCCATAGTTTAAATGAGGGGACTATTACAAAGGTTCTCTGTTTTCCAGTGTTTGCTCAACTTTCCCAATGCTGATCACATTCTCAGAAAGGTCACCACTCTGTTCCCAAGATAAAAGCCAGCAGTTCATGGGCCTTATTGCCCTCGCAATCTGAGTATGAGAAGTGATAAATGTCATCTTTCTGATAGCTTATCAAAACTCTGGGATTTAATTCTATTAGTCCTGTTTTTGTCTGTTTTATCTGAGTTTGGTTATGAATCTATTTCTGAACAATTACTATGGTGAGAAAGATTGTCAACACTGAATACCTTTAGCTTTCCTAAGGTCTGAAAGAAGTGAATTTAGTCATTAAATATGAAATATCCACTAAATGATAATAGGAGTACAGCAATGAGAAAATAAAACAACAAGAAAAATAAAGCGCTATGATGCTATTGAATTCTCATACTGTAAAATTGTGAAATTTGGGATGCTACTAAGAAAAGATGAAAAAGGAACAGTTGTTGCAGACATTCTGCAGATGTTTGCCGCATTCTCTTTTTGTTACCGAAAGCTCAACGATTGTCCCCAAGGCCTGCATCAGAAAAACAAGGACAAGTGGTTTGAGGAGAAGGAAAGAGAAGTTTATTAATTTGCTGGCAAATGAGGAGGTTGGCAGACTCCCATCTTAAAGTACCAATGTCCTCCTTCTGTGTTGAATTACAGAGATTTTATAGGGCAGGTTTTCAGCTTCAGGCTATTGCTGTTCCACTATAGTTGATGGTTCTGATTCATCCCATCTTCAGCTTAACCAACCCCATGACCTTCCCCCAGATAATTCCCTTGAGCCATCTCCTGTGGTACAAAGGAAAAGGACACTCTCCTGCCCCTCCTGACCACTGGCCTGGGACAGGGATGCAGGTTTTAATTCCCAAAAAGGATACTCCCCAAGCCATCCCAACCACAGGCCTGAGGCAGGGATACAGGTTTCAATTCCGAAAAGGAGTAGGGGAGGTTTTAAAGAGGCAGAAAATGTTTTTACCCTTTTTGAAGCCATTCCCCTGTTACATTTTAACAAATCTTATTTACTTTGCAGTGTAATAAACTAACCTAGAGAAAAAATCAAAACCAATTCTACCTGTACTATCAAGAACATTCCTTTTTAACTTCTCGATGAGAATAAAAAGTATAATAAAGACTATATTTTTTTTGAGGAGGGCAGTTTCCCAGAATTACGTAAAAATTCTTATGCTATAATTTCATTTGAAATATTAATCACCAATGTTTAATTCAGTGAACTTTGATACTTACATGTGTAATTTTAGCTTATGAGTTTTCTGATTTACAATCTTTGTCTTTTCTCATTCCCACAAAAGCCAAAGAATGTTTATACGAATTCATTTTTTTTATTTTTTATACACTATGGAATGGCTATATCAAGCCTATTAACAAACATATCTCAAACCTTACCTACTTATCATTTTTTTTATATTTAGTGAAAATATCCAAAGTTTACTCTCTTAAAAATTTTTAAGTATGCATACTGCATTAAATATAGTTATCACATTGTACAGTTTATCTCCT
Organism: Indri indri; assembly: GCA_004363605.1. NCBI lineage: Eukaryota > Metazoa > Chordata > Mammalia > Primates > Indriidae > Indri > Indri indri. The sequence continues at coordinate 5,779 of RJWJ010011035.1, forward strand.
TAATTATTCTTCCTGTGTAACTGAAATAGACTTTTTTTAAAAAGATGTATTTTCCTAAAGTTGTGGAGCAAGAACATTCATATATTACTTGTGTGATGGTAGTGATGGTAGTGGTGTGTGTGTGTGCGTGTGTGTGTGTGTGAGTAAACTAGTAAAAACACTTCAGACAAAATTTTTACATAAAGATAAATACATGCATACACCATGCCAAACAATTTCACTCCTAGAAATATACCGCAAAGTCTTGCACATAACATGTTTCACATCAAAACATCAAAAAAAGAATTTTCTTAGAAATAGCTCAAAACTGTAAGCAACAAAATGTTTTTCAAGCTTAGAATTACACTCATGTAATGGAATAGTATATAGCAAAGGATATAAATAAACTGCAGTTGCATGTAATGTGGCCGAACCTCAAAAACATAATATTAAGGAAAAGAAGCAAGCCGCATAAAAATCCATATAGTATTATACCATTGTGTGAAATTCATACAGATAAAAATAAACAGTATGTTTATAATGTACATATTCAAAATATAGTAAAGAAACATTTACAACAGAATTCAGAACAGTAATTAACTACTGGGTAGTGAAAGAAGAGGGGTGCATAGAATATTTCTAAGATATGAGTAAGGTTCTGCTTCATGATTTGAGTGGTATATAATTAGTATTTATTTTCTTTTTATTAATTCATAATGCTATTTTTATTAATATTGTTAAATCAGTAATATTGCTATTATTAAAATACACACACAAAGACCAAAGGAAAAATCTAGGTTTCTCACTGACATTGTGATTTAGTACCAGCAACCTTTAAGCCTTGTTTCCCACCTGTGTCCATAATCTCTCCAGCATTCTGATAAAGCACCTCCCCCATTGCTGTTGGCATTCCCCCGACACAAACATGCACAAACATTGATGTTTTGTTGTTTCTTTCAAATTTGGGGCTGGGGGGAAGGTTTTTAAACATCTTCCACCAGTGAGATTTTTCCTTCACAAAAGAGTACAAAATTCTGCTCATTTACTCTTTCCAGACTTCCTTCCAAGGAGCTCCGCCTTCACTTCCTAGTAATGGGATGGCTCACTTCTGTAATAAATAGATCTTTCTTGGATCATTTTAAAAGATAACTGTCATGAGTTTTGACATGAAAACTTAACTTTGAAAGAAACCTTTCCCACATCATAGTGATGTTGCTATAACTCTATGATGAAATAAACTTTAAAATATTTCATGGAAGAAAAGAAGTAATCAGAGAAATTATGAAATGCTTGGAACTGAAAGTTATAATCATGATACATTTTATTTCAAATCTTGCGAGATGCAGCTAAAAATATTTATAGAGAATTATTCATATGAAACATACCTTTTATAACATTAAGGTTAAAATTTTTAGTGATATTCAGAGCTATTATTTGCTATAACAGTATTTGTCAAATTTTTTCTCTTAATAAGTTTCTTATCATTTAAGATCAAGAGTGGTCTTTTATTCCAAATATGTTGATACTTTCTATACACATTTACCGAGTTGAGGGTATTAAGACCCAAAGTTGTACTCTTCATTTCTTCTCAATTAACATCTTCCTTTCTGCCTTCACACAGTGGCGTAAATGACTTGTAACATCTCAACTTTCTCTGTTTAATCTGTTTACTCTTCTGTGTTTTACCTGGGAAGCAAGTAAAAGGGCAAAACGATAAAGCTACAATGACTACTAGACATTGGGTAACCTCCAATGAACTTGAAAGTTGGGAAAATAAATTTGCTGGTATCCTTAATACTACATCACTGTCATCTCCTATACTACATGTCGGCATTTCATAACGCTAAGATCATGATAGCTGTGTGAAGCAAAAAGTACCAACATTTATGTTCATTGAATGTGTTTCTCCCAATTTAACATTTATTTGTAGATTTTTACTTGATTTTTATTACCTATGAGTAGTTAAAACTTAAAGAGGTTAAGCCTAAGGACATCTTAAAGCCAAGTGGTAAATACAGTATCCGGACCATAAAATAAATGTGCCTTTCACTCACTGAAACACACTCATCTTCTTTCTAAGATCCCACTGAGGCCATAGAACAAAATCTTCCCAACAAGGTAAAAAACTATTTTACCTTACTTACATGATTTGACTTTAATTCTTTCAGTACTTTACAGAACAGATAAAATGCTGATGTTAATACCTTCTCATAATAATACAGAAATGAGCTTGAAAGTACTTGAAAATAAGTTCTTGCTCTAAGAGTTTCTGCTTAACAAACCTGAAAGTCTATCATTTTTAAATGTCCAAATTGTTTAAAGTATATTTAGAATACCTTAAGAGTCATAAAGTTGGAAACAATTATAGTTTTATAAATAAAAAAATCTCCTCATGCTTCAGTTAATTTTAATAACTGTAATTCATAATAAGTGCAATACAGCATGAGATTCTAATAACATAGATTCATGCTCTTTTGCATAGGAACATTAAAAGGCCATGAGGCAGTTGGAAGGGCATTTATTCAAATTGAGCAAAAGATTAGAAATACAACTGTGTTTATTTGAGTATGCCTTACAATGCTACATGTTAGTACATATAGCAACCAATAGTGTTTTCTCTATAACTATGAGAGAAGAGTGTAATAAAGTTGACCATTGAACAACATAAGTTTGAAGTGCACTGGGTCACTTATAAAAGGAATTTTTAAATAAAAGTTACACCAATTGTGACTGCTTCTCCTGCCTCCCCTTCCATTTCCTTCACCTCGTCCTCCTCCACCACCCCGAGACAAAAAGACCAGCCCCACCTCTTCCTCCTCTTACTCAGTCTACTCAATGTGAAGATGACAAGGATAAAGACCTTTATGATGATCCACTTCCACTTAATGTATACTAAATATTATTTTTTCTTCCACACGAATTTCTTAATAACATTTTCCTTCGTTCTCTAGCTTACCGTATTATAAGAATATATAATAAGAGTAATAATTGTAATAATATATAATAAGAATATATATTGTAAGAGTATATAATACCTATAAGATACAAAATATTGTGGTGACTTATGATTTATGTTATTGGCAAGGCTTTTGGTAAACAGGTTATTTGTAGTTAAATTTTGGGAAAGTCAAACTTATACATGGATTTTCAATGGCACATAACCCCTGCCTGTTCAAGGGTCAACTGTACGTGAGCCAGGGTTTTTATACAGGAGAAAAAAAATTAACAATAACTGAGTTCAAGTCTGAGTCTTTTTGCTTACTATTTTTCCTAACTTTCTGAATCCCAGTTTCCTTAATAATAAATTAATTTTACCAGCCATAGCGTTGCAGTAAGGATTGAATAGACGGTGTGCCCTTATAATTTGTTACGTAAAAAAACCGTTATACATATGTTATAACTATGGTCTACTGTGTTCTCTAAAAGTTTGCATTCAGATTTAAAAGAGATATAAAAATGGTACAAAAATAAACTTCAAAATGGTTCATGGAAGAAATAATCAAGAAACTACTAAATGCTTAGAATTGAAAGATATGATAGCAATTCATTTCAAATCTTGTGAGATGCAACTAAGCAGTATTTAGAGGCAAATACACAGCTTATAATGAAAATATTTCAATATCAAGAAAACTAAAAATTACTAAGCCAATAAATCAACAAAATTTTTAAACAAAAAAAATAAAATAATCAAGATAGCTCATTTAATTAATGAATCCAGAGAAAATATATAAAACAGCATTATTCAAACATTGAACAAAACAATGAGAGATAGTGATCCTTCAGAGAAGGAAAATAAGTAAAGTGAGCGCTAAGGGGGTCCCAACTCACAGTCTGAAAAGAATTTCCAGCATATAGCACACAGAACAGAACCTGAAAAAGTCAAAATCAGATATTTCTTTTGAAAATTATGGAAAAGAAAATGTCCATCAACCACAAGTGCTATTCTATTTTGAAATACATACCCTAACTGATACAATTTTTTAAATTTTTATTTTATTATTATTATTTTTGGAGACAGGACCTTGCTATGTCACCCAGGGTAGGTTACAGTGGTGCAATCATAGCTCACTGCAACTTCGAACACCTGGGTTCAAGTGATCCTCCCGCCCCAGACTCCTGAGTAGCTAAGACTACACGTGCACATCACCATGCTAGCAAAATTGTTTTTAAGTTTTAGGTTGTAAAGATGGGGTCTCATTATGTTGCCTAAGCTGGTCTTGAACTGGGCTCAAGCAGCCTTCCGTCCTTGGCCTCCCAAAATGCTGGGATTGCAGGTATGAGCCACCACATCAAGACGATTGTTTTAAATGTAATATTTGGAAAGAAGAAAGAAAATACAAATAATAATAATAAATTTTAAAGATATAAAACAGAGAAAAATACAGCAAAATAATTTTATGCCTTTTTTTTTTTAAATTTCAGCGTATTATGGGGGTATAGATGATTAGGATACGTATGATGCCCTTGCCCCCCACCCCAAGTCTGAGCTTCCAGTGTGTCCATTTCCCAGGAGGTGCACATCGCACTCATTGTGCATATGCACGTCCCCTCCTCCCCCCTCCCCCTCCCCCTGCCCAACCTCCAATAAATGCCATTCTTATATGTGCACTTAAATGCTGATCAGGTAATACCAATTTGATGGTGAGTACATGTGGTGCTTATTTTTCCGTTCTTGGGATACCTCACTTAGTAGAATGCGTTCCATTGTTTTCCAGGAGAATGCAAGAGGTGCTATATCACCATTGTTTCTTAAAACTGGATAGTACTCCACGGTATACATATACCACGGTTTATTAATCCACTCATATATTGATGGACATTTGGGTTGTTTCCACATCTTTGCAATTGTGAATTCTGCTGCTATGAACATTTGAGTGCAAGTGTCTTTTTCATAGAGCAACTTTTGTTCTTTTGGGTAGATGCCCAGTAATGGGATTTCTGGATCAAATGATAATTCTACTTGTATCTCTTTAAAGTGTCTCCACATTGCTTTCCACAGAGGTTGCACTAGTTTGCAGTCCCACCAGCAGTGTATGAGTGTTCCTATCTCTCCGCATCCATGCCAACATTTATTGTTTTGGGACTTTTTGATAAAAGCCAGTCTCACTGGAGATAGGTGATATCTCATTGTGGTTTTGATTTGCATTTTCCTGATGATTAGAGATGTTGAGCATTTTTTCATATTTTTTTTGGTCGTTATTCTGTCTTCTTTGAAAAGTTTCTGTTCATGTCCTTTGCCCACTTTTTGATAGGGTTGTTTGATATTTTTCTTGCTGATTTTTCTGAGTTCTAAATAGATTCTGGTTATCAGCTCTCTGTCGGATTTGTAACACATGAAAATTTTCTCCCATTCTGTAGGTTGCCTGTTTGCTCTTGTGACATTTTCTTTGGCTGTGCAGAAGCTTTTTAATTTGATCAGGTACCATTTATTTATATTTGTTGTTGCTGTGATTGCCTTTGGGGTCTTCTTCATAAATTCTTTGCCTAGGCCAATATCTAGAAGAGTATTTCCAACATCTTCCTCTAGAATTCTAATAGGTTCACTCCTTAGGTTTAGATCTGTGACCCAGCGTGAGTTGATTTTTGTGAGAGGTGAGAGGTGTGGATCCTGGTTTAGTCTTCTACATGCAGCTATCCAGTTTTCCCAGCACCGTTTATTGAATAAAGATTCTTTTCCCCAGTGTATGTTTTTGTCTGGTTTGCCAAAGATTAGATGGCTATATGAGGATGGTTTTATATCTGGGTTCTCAGTTCTGTTCCACTGGTCAATGGCTCTGTTTTTGTGCCAGTACCAAGCTGATTTTATTATTACAGCTTTGTAATAGAGTTTGAAGTCTGGTAAATTGATGCCTCCCATTTTGTTTTTATTGCCTAGAATTGTTTTTGCTATGCGGGTCTTCTCTGGTTCCATACGAAGCGTGAAATTAATTTATCTGCATCTGTGAAGAATGATGTTGGTATTTTAATAGGGATTGCATTGACTCTGTAGATCACTTTGGGTAGTATAGACATTTTAACAATGTTGATTCTGCCAACCCACGAGCATGGTATGGTTTTCCACCTGTTTACATCTTCTGCTATTACCTTCCTCAGTGTTTCATAGTTCTCCCTGTAAAGGTCTTTTATCTCCTTAGTTAAATATATTCCTAAGTACTTTATTTTCCTTGTTGCTATTGTACAGGGAATTGAGTCTTTGATTTGGTTCTTGGTATGACTGCTGTTGGCGTATATGAAAGCCTCTGATTTGTGTGTATTGATTTTGTATCCTGAGACTTTACTGAATTCATTTATCAATTCCAGTAGCCTCCTGGTTGAATCCTTGTGGTTTTCTAGATATAATATCATATCATCAGCAAATAGTGAGAGTTTGATCTCTTCTGTTCCCATTCGTATGCCTTTGATTCCACTCTCTTGCCTGATTGCTGTGGCCAGGACTTCCAACACTATGTTGAATAGAAGTGGAGATAGTGGGCAACCTTGTCTGGTTCCAGTTCTAAGTGGGAATGCTTTCAATTTTTCCCCATTCAGTATGATGTTGGCTGTGGGTTTGTCATAAATGGCTTGTATCATTTTTAGGTAAGCTCCATCTATGCCTATTTTGTTAAGCGTTCTTATCATAAAAAGGTGTTGAATTTTGTCAAATGCCTTTTCTGGGTCTATTGAGAGAATCATATAGTTTTTGTTTTTGCTTCTGTTTATGTGGTGAATTACATTTATAGATTTGTGTGTGTTGAAACATCCCTGCATCTCTGGAATGAAGCACACTTGGTCGTGGTTGATTATTTTCTTAATATGCGCCTGGATTCAGTTAGCTAGAATTTTTTTGAGAATTTTTGCATCTATATTCATAAGAGATATTGGTCTGTACTTTTCTTTTTTTGATGCATCCTTTCCTGGTTTTGGTATCAGAGTTATGTTGGCTTCATAAAATGTGTTGGGTAGAAGTCCATCCTTCTCGATGTTGTGGAATAATTTCTGCAGGATAGACACCAGTTCTCCTTTGTAGGTGTGGTAAAATTCGAGTGTGAAACCGTCTGGTCTGGGACTTTTCTTTTTTGGAATGTTTTTTTTGCTGTTTCAATTTCACTCCTTGACATTGGTCTGTTCAGGAATTCTGTTTCTTCCAGGTTGAGCCTAAGGAGTCTGTGTGTTTCTCAAAATTTGTCCATTTCCTCCACGTTTTCCAGTTTGTGTGCATAAAGGTTTTTGTAATATTCATAAATTATACCTTGAATCTCCTTGGCATCGGTTGTAACTTCTCCTTTTTTGTTCCTGGTGAAGCTTATTAGATATTTTTCTTTTCTGTTTTTCGTGAGTTTAGCCAGGGGTGTATCAATCTTGTTTACTTTTTCAAAGAACCAACTTTTTGTTTTATTAATCTTCCATATAGTTTCCCTGTTGTCAATTTCATTAAGCTCTGATTTGATCTTAATAATTTCCCTTCTTCTGCTGGGTTTGGGGTTGGCCTGTTCTTCTTTTTCCAGTTCTTTCAGTCGATTCATTAGGTTGTCTGTTTGTGATGTTTTTGACTTTTACATCTAAGCATTTATGGAGATAAACTTTCCTCTTGGGACTGCTTTGGCTGTGTCCCACAGATTTTGGTAACTTGTGTCACCTTTGTCATTTAGTTCAAAGAATCTTTTGATTTCCATTTTTATTTCATCATTTATGAAGGAATCGTTCAGCAGGGAGTTGTTTAATTTCCATGGCTTTGTAAAGACATGAGAGTTTCTGTTGGGGTTGATTTCTATTTTTATTGCACTGTGATCTGAGAAGATGCATGGCATAATATCTTTTTTAAAAATTTTTGAGGCATTCTTTGTGTCCTAGAATATGATCAATCTTAGAGAATGTCCCGTGAGCTGATGAGAAGAATGTATATTCTGTGGTTTTTGGGTATAATGTCCTGTTAATGTCAGTCAGGCCCATTTGTTCTAGAGTTCTGTTTAAATCCATAATTTCTTTGTTAATTTTCTGTTTGGAGGATCTGTCCTGTGCCGTCAGTGGGGTGTTGAAATCTCCAACTATAACGGTGTTGCTGTTCATCAAATTATTTAGGATAAGTAAAGTTTGCTTTATGAATCTGGGTGCACCCAGGTTGGGGGCATACATATTTAGAATTGTTATGTCTTCTTGTTGAACTGTATCCTTCACCATTATACAGTGGCCCTCTTTGTCTTTCATTACTTTTGTTGGTTTAAAAACTGAGTTATCTGAGATCAAAACTGCTACACCAGCCTTCTTTTGGCTTCCATTTGCTTGAAATATTATTTCCACCTCTTTACCTTGAGTCTAAATGCATCCTTGCAGGTTAGATGCATTTCCTGAAGACAGCAGATACCTGGCTTGTATTTTTTTTTTTTTTTATCCATTTGGCCAGCCTATGTCTCTTCAGAGGGGAGTTCAAGCCATTCACATTTATTGAGAGAACCAATAAGTGGGGTGAATTATTGTTCATTCTGTTGGGTTGCATTTTCTTGCTTTGTTTTCTCTCTAGAGCCATTGTGGAATCTAGCCTTTGATCTTTAGCTTTTGAGTGGTTTTACATTCATGAGTGTTTATTCTGCTGATCCTTTGTAATTCAACTTTGAGTACTTCTTGGAGAGCTGGTCTTGTCTTGGTGAATTCCCACAGACTTTGTTTATCTGAGAATGTCTTTATTTCTCCTTCATATATAAAACTTAGTTTTGCAGGCTACAAGATTCTATGCTGGGCATTATTCTGTTTCAGAAGAGTGAGAATGGGGCCCCAGGCTCTTCTTGCTTGTAGGGTTTCAGTTGAGAAGTCTTAAGTTATTCTGATAGGCTTTCCTTTGTATGTTACTTGTTTCTTTCACCTGATAGCTCGTAGTAGGGCCTCCTTAGTCGATATTTTAGTCAATCTGATGACTACATGATGTGTTGTCTTTCTATTTGCATTGAATCTCCCTGGGGTCCGCCGAGCTTCTTGTATCTGTATATCTAGATTTTTAGCAAGGCCTGGGAAATTCTCCTCTATTAAATCTTCAGATAGGTTATCCAGTCCTTGCATGTTTTCTTCATCACCTTCTTGAACCCCGCAGGTTCCAGGAACATGCAGGTTTGGTTTTTTCACATAATCCCACATTTCTTGTAAGCTTGTTTCTTTTTTCTTTATTTTCTGCTCAATCTCTGTGACTGACTTATTCATTTGGAAGGAACTGTCTTCAATCTCTGAGATTCTTTCTTCTGTTTGATCTACCCTGTTCTTGAGGCTTTCCACAGTGTTTTGAAGTTCCCTGAATAAGTCCTTTATTTCCAGGAGTTCAGTTTGTATTCAGTTAGTATTTCAATTTCTTTAGTGAATTTTTCTTCCAAGTCCTGGATTTTTTTTGTGGTTTCCTTGTGGTGGTTATCCACTTTTCCTTACATATCATTGAGCTTACTTACAATCCATGTTTGGAATTCTTCTTCTGTCATTTTAGTATTCTGGACTTGGTTAGTGTTCATTGCTAGAGAGCTGGTGTTCCTCTTTGGGGGTGTGCTTTCCATTTGATTTTTCATGCTTCCAGAAATCTTTCACTGGGTCCTTCCCATCTGGATCCGCTGTTACTTTTCTTTCAGATTTCGATTGGAAAGTAACAGGCCCTGTATATTTTCTCTTGATCTGCTGCTAGAGGGAGCTGCTAGTATGTTGTTCAGGGTTCTCTTGATGGGAGGGATTACTTGGGGAACTTGTTTTGGTCTCTTGCCAGGGTTTTGATTCCCTAGCCATGGGTTTCACCATTGGTTGCTGACTGGAGGCGGAAATGCAGTCGTACCGGATGACCTAAACCGGTCTGGCGAGGAAAGTCACTAGGCTGTCAGCTATTGGTCAGTGCCAAAGCCCCAAGGACTGGTGCTTGTCCCCAAGGGGGAGTGGCTCTTTATGTCTCACTGCTGCATGCTCAGAGGTGAAGCCCACCTCTCACCACACAAAAGAAGCTGGCTAGTGGGAGGGAGCGTAGCCCCACACTGCCCAATGCCCCAGCACCTTCAGTTTCCTCAGGCGTCTGCCTCTCACAACTGAGGAAGCACTCAGAATTCACTGCTCAAAGAAACGGGCCTGGCTAGTTGACTTTAGGACCTGCAAGGGCAGAGCTTGTTGCAAGAGTTCCCGGTCTGGGGGAAGGGAGCTGCTCTGCACTGTACTGTAGCCGCAGTGTTGTGGGCCCTGAGTTGGCGTTTGCCCTCCCCCGGGGTGCCAGCTCTAGAGGCAGCTGCCCAGGGGGTGGCAGGTACCCGATCAAGGAGTCAAGTCATCAGGGCGCCCCGCCAACTCCTTTATGTCTCCCTCCCCCAATCTCACGTCAGTCCAGCAATAGCTCTTGTTCTTACTGGCCCACCCTGAACAGTCCTAATCACCAGCGGGAGTTTCCAGGTTAGATTCCTCTACTCAGTAATCACCTCCTTGCTCAGGACCCACTGGGTGCCAGAGACCAGCTTCCTGACTGCTAACTGCCTCCGGAGGTAGCCCAGGCCAGCTCCTCCCCTGTCTGGTGCAGTCCTGACATGGAACTCTGGGGAGTTCAAGATGCTCCCCGCTCGTGTCCCCTCTCCGCCAAGCCCCACGTTTCCTACCTAAATTCTACCTCCACTTCACACAGGTCTCTGGCTCTTGGTGGATTTGTTAGCCAGTGGGGAAGCTAGACTGTCTCGTGAGGGTCTTATCCCGGTGCACTTACTGGCCAGGCGGGCACAGCCATCCCACTCTCCACTCTCTATTGTCTGTCCCGCGCTTTCCAGGTTTTGCATTCCTATCTCCGGTTCACCTTATTCTTTTTCCTGATTTGTGTGTCCCACGCTGAATCTCCACCGATTCACTTCACTGTTTTTGTGGGAGAGTGATCTGATCATGTGTAGCAGACCGAGATCTATGCCTCTTTCTCTGGAAGCAGGGATCTGGGAGGCTACCTTAACTCTGCCATTTTTTCTCCCCAATTTTATCCCTTTAAGCCAGCTGTGACTCATTAGAAATAATATTTAAAAATTAGAAATGTCTCATTCACTGCATGTACCTAGCAATAATTTTAACAAAATATATGCAAGGCATTTAGATAAAAATTAGTTAAACTTTACTGAAGGATATAAAAGAACCCCCCCAAAAAATAAATTGATGCAATATGGAAGGATATAAAGACTCAATATTATAATTTTTCAATAAATAATCCATTCTCAACTGTTCAATTCCAGTAAAATATCAAGATGCTGAAGTTTAAGAGAAGGCACATTTATAATAAAGAAAAGTCTAAAGAAAATCAAAATAATAATTTTTCAGATAAAAAGAAAGAAAAGTATACTTGAAATCAATATTTAAAGTCCATAATAGCTAAAATAGTGTTGTATTTGCAGTGGAATAGAAAAAGAAATGTAGGTAGAAGGAACAGAGTTAAGATTTTTTGAACCAGATCTGTGCTTATATGGAATTTGACAGAAAATATAATGAGCATTTGAAATCAGAAGAAGAATATATGAATTATTTTTCAAACTATATTTGGACAATTGGCCACCCAGTTTGGGAAAAAAACAAGACAAAAAAGATCATTCCTGTTCACTTTCAACACACATACACTTACATACCTGACATGTAAATGTATATATTCTGGACTGATTAATGATTATGTATATAAAACAAACTTGAAAATTTAGAAGAAAATATCTTCATAATAGTGTGATAAGAAAAAATATTTCAAAATTATAAATTCAGAAAAATTCGTAAAATAAATTTATAAAAATGACAGCAATTTAAAATATATAGCTTTTATAAGATTAAGAAAATTGTAACCAAAGTGCAAAAATAAACATTTTCTGAATGTAAGACCATGCATAAATATCACAATGAATCAACATTTGCATTGTATAGAGAAAAACAATAGAAAATCTCATTCTAAACATAATATGGACAGATAATCTACAGAAAAGGAAAGCAGACTGGCAGCAAACATAAGAACATTTGCTCAACCACATTACTATTGAGGGAAATGCAAGTGAAAACGATGTCATTTCATTTCAAACCTATCAGATTGGCAGCATTAAAAGCTGTGTGAATATCAAAAGTGTAGGCAATGCTAAGTGATATCTAAAATTGGGAAACAATTTGGCAATATCTGGGATAGCTGATGATGCACATCATATGATCCAGCCATTCTAAAATATACATTTTAGAAAAAAGTTTAAATATATGCATAATGAGACATGCCAAATGATGTTCATTGAATCCTTATTTACAGTAATATAGTAACAGAGTATTTTAAATGTTATTAGAAATGTGGATAAAAAATATGGTATATAGCATATTTTGATTCATCAGTTAAGATGAATGAATATAGTCTGCTTGTATTAACATGAATATATAAAAATTATAATGTTGAATGAAAAGCAATCTGCAGAAGAAGATGAACGTGAGAGCACTGACGAATATTTTAAAATATGTTGTTTGTGTATATGTACATACACAGATAAAATATTAAAATCAGTGGAGAATTATTGCACATAATCTCATGGGAGTAGTTACTTCTGGTGAAGAAGTGGAAAAAGCAGAATCAAGAAGAGCTACCAAGCTCTATTTTTAAATTATTTTTCTTTAAACAAAGGATCTGAGCCATCTTAGCAAATTTGCTAAACCTCAATGTATTGTGGATATATGTAAAATATTTCGATATTTAAGACATAAGTCAGATAAATATCTATGAGATCTCCAAAATGCCCAGGCATTTATGCCTTAACCTCTATAAAACCATTACACTATAACATCCTCATTTACTGTCATAACTAAGAGGATAAGGTCTTGCAAGAGCAAGGCTGATTCTTATTCATCTTTGGATGAAATCTAACTTAATTCTGGTACCAATTAGATGGTCAATACAATTTGGCTGACTGAATGATTAAATGAAGAAATTTGAATACTTTAATATACTACTGATAAAGCATTTTAACATTCAAGTGAGTTAGAGCTATGCTAATTTGTCAATAATATATTGTCTCAGGCCGGGCGGGATGGCTCACGCCTGTAATCCTAGCACTCTGGGGGCCCGAAGCGGGAGGATTGCTCGAGGTCAGGAGTTCAAGACCAGCCTGAGCAAGAGCAACACCCCATCTGTACTAAAAATAGAAAGAAATTAGCTAGACAACTAAAAATATATATATATATAAAATTATCTGGGCATGGTGGCACATGCCTGTAATCCCAGCTACTCAGAAGGCTGAGGCAGAAGAATTGCTTGAGCCCAGGAGTTTGAGGTTGCCGTAAGCTAGCCTGATGCCATGGCACTGTAGCCCAGGCAACAGAGCAAGACTCTGTCTCAGAAAAAAAATAATAATATATTGTCTGACACACTCATGTCAAGCACGATGTGTGTGTGTATATATGTGTGTGGTAATATATACTATGATAGAAACACACCCCATACATATGCAAGGATTTATAATTAAATGTCTAAATAATCCAACTAAGGAAGAAAATCCTCATTTCTATTCTAGGGAAGTTTATTAAAAATGAAAATATGCCATTAATTAAAATATTTTCCTTATTCTGTTTATTTTGTAAGTTAAGAAAAAATGTTATATATTATTTTTCCCAGTAGTGTGAATTTAAAGGAACCTAGAAAGTATTTTGAATCGATCAAATGCCATATTTCTGTATTCATTCAATTAAGCTCAAATTGTCTTTGGCCATGAGCAAATATTGTATTTTTATAGGTATCTAACTTCCCAGAAATAAAAACGATTTTGGAAAAATGACAAAGTAGTAAGAAATTCAGTAGTACCTATTTTTTTAATGAGTAGAGATCATTTAATAATAATTTCCCAGCATGGCCTAAGGGAAGGATTTCCAATCTTGTGGAAAAAAATCAAATCAAATAAAGAAATCTAATGTCAACACAAATATGCAGAGGACAAATATCACCGATGGAAAGAATCATTTCTGCATTAAAGTCATAAGCACTCCTACTGAGGACTCTTAAGCAAACCTCATTTTTATTTAATGTCATATACTGATGGGTCAGTTTACCATTTAAATAGTAAAATGTGGGTGGAGATACCGTTGATCATTAATTATCTTACTTGTATGTCTCAAAATTCCCATGCTTAACTTTAGATATTTCAAGTTACCCTATTAAACTATTTACCTCCCAACTAGCTGTAAATCTCTTGAGGGCAATATCTTATTCATGTCTATGCCCAGCACAGTGTCTGGTATAGTTATTTTGTTTTTGTTGTTTATTTGTTTTGTTTTTATTTCAATGTATTGAGGGCATACAAGTGGGTTTTTTTTTTAACATAGACGATATTTTATAAAATGTTACATGAATGTGCCACTGTACAATGGATTCATTCTGTACCAGTGTAGTTTAACACAAACCACAAAATAATTCACAAAAATCCATGAAATTTTCATTGTCAGAAGATCTGGTATTGTATTTGACTAGGTAAAATAAATATTGGGAAATTACCCCAAGATGATCCTTCAATATTAATTTCCCTATATAGGTCACTTACCACCTTAGTTGAATATATTCCTAAGTATTTTATTTTCTCTGATGCTATCATGAAATGTATTGCACCCTTGCTTTGATTCTCAGCTTGACTGTTATTGGCATATATGAAAGCTACTGATTTGTGTGCATCGATTTTGTAGCCTGAGACTTTGCTGAATTCATTTATCAATTCCATGACTCTCTTGGTTAAATCTTTGGGGTTTTCTAGATGTGATATCATATCATCAGCAAAGAGAAATAGTTTGATCTCTTCTTTCCCCATATGAATACCTTTGATTTCCTTCTCTTGTCTGATTGCTTTGGCAAGGACTTGCAGCACTATGTTAAATAGAAATGGTGATAGTGGGAAAACTTGTCTGGTTCCAGTTCTAGGTAGGAATGGTTTCAATCTTTCCCAGTTCAGTATGATGTTGGCTGTGGGTCTGTCATATATGGCTTTACTAATTTTGAGGTAATTCCCAGCTATACCTATTTTGTTAAGAGTTCTTATCATAAAGCCTGCTGAATTTTGTCAAATGGTTTCTGCATCTATTGAGAGGTCTTTGATTTTGCTTTTATTTATATGTTGAATTACATTTATAGATTTGCAAATGTTGAACCATCCGTGCATCTCTGGGATGAAGCTCATTTGGTCACAATGATTTTTTTTTTTATGTGCAGTTGAATTTGGTTTGCTAAGATTTTATTGAGAATTTTTGCATCTGTATTCATAAGGGACATTGGTCTGTACTTTCTTTTTATTATTATGTCTTTCCTGGCTTTGTTATCAAGGTGATAATGACTTCATAAAATGAGTTGGGGAGGATTACTTCCTTCTCAATATTGTGGAATATTTTCTGCAGTATAAGTACCTGTTCTTCTTTGTAGGTTTGGTAAAATTTGGGTGTGAACCCGTCTGGTCTAGGACGTTTTTTTGGTTGGAAGATGTTTTATTGCTGCTGTGTATTTCAGTGCTTGATATTGGTGTGTTCAGGAAATCTATTTCTTCCTGATTGAACCCAGGGAGCTGGGGTGTTCCTAAGAATTTTTTCATTTCCTCAATGTTTTCAAGTTTTTAGGCATATGTCTATGAAATACCAAGAAAAGAAATTGCAAAGGATGTAAACAGATGTAAAACTATATCATGCTCATGGATTGGCAGAAGCAACATTCTTAAAATGTCTATAGTACCCAAAGGGATCTGCAGATTCAATGCAATCCCCATTAAAATATCAACATAATTTTTCACAGATCTAGAAAAAATAATTCTATGCTTTGTATGGAACCAGAGAAGACCCCGTATAGCAAAAGCAACCTTAAGCAAAAAAGAACAAAATGAGAGGCATCAATCTACCAAACTTCAAGATACCAGACTATAAGGCCATAGTAACCAAAACAGCATGGTACTGGCAGAAGAACAGAGACATAGGTCAATGGAACAGGACTGAGAACCCAGATATAAAACCATCCTCATATTCTCATATGATCTTTGACAAAGTAAACAAAAACATACACTGAGAAAAAGAAACCTTATTTTATAAATGGTGCTGGGAAAATTAGCCACATGCAGAAGACTGAAACAGGATCCGCACCTCTCACCTCTCACAAAAATCAACTCAATGGATAACTCACTGAAACCTAAGGCATGAAACCATAAGAATTCTAGAAGAAAATTTTGGAAAAACTCTTATAGACATCAGCCTAGACAAAGAATTTATGATGAAGACCCCAAAAGCAATCACAGGAACAACAAAAATAAATAAATGGGACCTCTATCAAATTAAAAAACTTCTGGCCAAGCATTAGAGCTTCACCATCTTTAGAGCAAATTTGCATGCTATATATTCAATAAAGAGCGATAACTAGAATCTATATAGAACTCAGGAAAATCAGCAAGAAAAATTCAAACAACTCTATTAAAAAGTGGGCAAAGGACATGAACAGACACTTTTCAAAACAATACAGACCAATGGCCAATAAACATTTGAAAAAATGCTCAACGTCTCTAATCATCAGAGAAATGCAAATCAAAATCACAACGATATATCACTTAAATTCAATGTGAATTATTCTTATCAAAAAATCCCGAAATAATGAATGTTGGCATGGATGCAGTGAGATAGGAAAACTCATACACTCCTGGTGGGACTGCAAACTAGTACAACCTTTATGGAAAGTAGTGTGGAGATATTTACCCAAAGGGCAGGGTGGGGCGAAAGATATTCTATTAAAAAAAGACATCTGCACTCGAATGTTTATAACAGCACAATTCAAAATTACAAAGATGTGGGAACAACCCAAGTGCCCATCAATACATGAATGGATTAATAAAATGTGGTATATGTATACCATGGAGTACTACTCAGCTATAAAAAATATATAGTGGACTACTTCTTTGTTATCCTGGATGGAGCTGGAACACATTCTTCTAAGTGAAGTATGACATGAATGGAAAAGAAGCACCACATGTACTCACCATTAAATTGATACTGGTCAATCAATACTTATGGCACACATGGAAGTAATATTCATTGAGTATTGGACAGGTGGGAGGGGGAGGAGGAGACAGGTAAATTCACACCTAATGGGTGCAGTGCATGCTGTCTGGGAGATGAGCATGCTTGTAACCCTGACTTAGGCAGTGAAAAGACAATTTATGTAAGAAAAGCATTTGTACCCATGTAATATTGTTAAATGAAAAAAAGGTTAATTTCCAATTTAAGATTGTAAGGAATGAATAAAGCAAAATTGTTATAGATTATAAAAATGAAAAAAATATTTTCATTCAATTAACTGATAGTTTTTAAATATTTTTATAATATTAAAAAGTAATACACTAAAGTTTCTTTATGTATACATTTATATATATGCAAATGTTTTAGAGCCATATTTTAAACTACCACTTATGTTACTACATCAGTGCCCCCTAGCACAGGATCTGACAAATAGTAAACATAGATCATTTGCAATTGTCTAATAATCATTAAACCCATTAGTTAATGAAAAATCTCTAACCCTAGGTTTTCTGTCTCTTTACATAAAACTGCCTGGATGAGGTATTTTTCACCCATCTACATGGAAGCTCCCAATTTAAGGACAGAATTATAGGTCCGATTTGGAAAATCATTTTAAAGTCATGTACTTTGCATTGATGGGTCTAGTTTCCATGAAGTAAAACCTCATTATACACTCATTATTTATTGCATTCATTCTTGCAAGCTTATTGTACTATGTTCCCTCTTAAGTGATTCATGTGTAATTTTTGTATTGTCAGATCCAATGAGTCAGGATACTGAGTTATTTTTCATAATATCGGTAAAATTTTCCAAAATAATCAACTTAAAAATTAATTACATTGTCTGGTGATCTATTATATTTTAAACTTTATAATATACTTAAAAGTATTGGAAATTTTTACCTATACCACTATGTCTTTGAAAGAAAGAGAAAATAATATTTCTGCAAGTATCACCACTCTAATATACCCAATTTTGAAAAACTTTTGTAGTTTTTAGGACATTTAAAAAAAATGGGGGTTTAATTGATGAATTTGTAATAAAAGTAGTATAAATAAATAACTCTTGAATAGCATTTTCCATCTTTCAAAGTAATCTTATTTAACTACCTAATTTAATTCTCAAAATAACCTATGGTGATTGATGAGTAGAAAATTTAAAAAGGAAAACTTAAAAAGGAAAGATTCTGAATGGCTCTGCCAATGGCTTCTTTAGAAGTTGGAGCTAACTTTAAGTAAGTGCATTGGCAGGTTCCTGGCATTACAAATGGCCTTCTAAAGACCATGAAGGATTTGTAATGGAGATAGCTGAAGTGTTACTCCAGGATTACTCTCCAGGATTCTATTCCTGGCTGTGATGATTGCTGAATAATTTTTGTTCCTCACTGGGCCAACAATAGTATGTGTTGGTCTATATCCAAATCCTCAGGCTTAGGATGCTAGAAAGAGATGTAAATTTATTCATACTTGCAATTTCACCATCTGCTCTCATGCTTCTTGGCTTGGTCTGTCCATAATGACAAACTTTTCAGTAAGAAATGGTAGGGTTTGCCAATGATTCTCTTGATAGGCTTCTTAATCTTGGAATAATTGATAGGGACTAGATCCTGAACATAATTCATACTATTTTTACTGAAAAAGAGCATTACTATTTTTATTTCCTCATTGCCTGTAATATTCTTATTAAATATTTATTGAATACTCTTTTTGCTTAATTGGTGTATTAAAAAACAGCAATTTCAATAGCAATCCTTCTGAAGTTTACATTCCAAAAAGCATCCAGGGGAAACCTAAATATCAATCTGTTACCCAAATATTTTCAACATTGTGTGAATATATGAGTGAATCAAAGTTTTAACCATTTGTTGATTTACTCTTTCTAATGCATTTATTCATTTATTTCATAAGTATATATTGAGTGTCTCTATATAGGCACTATGCTGGGACTGAAAAAAAAAACATTCTACATCAACATATTGAATAAAATTTACTATACTATAAATGTAAGCAATATTTACATAGTTTGCAATGCCTATCCCAGAATAAAGTGTTTGCCACTATCTTGAACTTTTCTTACAGCTCCAAAATTCCTGACTTTCTTTTTAAAATAACATAGATGAAATGAATGGTCTTTTTGGATTTTTTTCTTTTTCCTGTAGGTGAAATATCTTATAGCTTGAACTCAGAAATCTTTCACTGTTTGTATGCATTAGAATGTGCAAATAAGATTTCACCTCTAGTTAAAGTTACATTGATGTTCTTCCATTCTATAAAATTTAATATTAAAAGTTTCAGCTGTTTTTGTCAACATCAAGGGATAAATAAGAATGGCTTTGGAAAATATCAGGCAAAATTTTGAAAAGATGACATAACACTGAATCCGTTTTAGAAGTGTAGTTAATTACTGATAGCACCTAATTCAACCCTTCTACCCTCTCCTCTTTTCGAAAATGAGAAAACTAAGTTTTGGAAAGGTGAAGCAATTTTCCAAAGTCAGCAGCAGAATGAAGTATAGAACTCAACTCTCCTAAAATTAAATCTTGTGTTTAATTAGACTGAGTTGCCTTCTATGTCATATATGTGTCACCTTTTTGGCTGGTCAAAACCCATGCCCTGAACATATTCCCAACTTCTTCCCAAATCTCAGATCTTCGTTGTATGATCTTCTTAGCAGAGTAACTCCAGCCACCCTTTTTCATTGCCTCCCATAAAATGAAAACTGCAAAGCTCAGGGGATACTACTGTACCTTTAACTATCCATGAATACTTTCAGAGAACAGGAATATGATCAAAACTCTGTAAATTAGATGGTCACTGCAAGTATTTGTAGCTTGAGTTAGGGGCAACTTTTGGTTGTCAAATTAATGCAACATAATCAATTGTCTCAGATTCCACACAGCACTAACAGCCAGCCTTAGGGCAGATGGTTCTTTAAAGGGACCCACACACCTGAAAGACCAAAAGTCTGTATTTTATACTGCCTAACATAGTTCCATTCCTTCTCCTATTTCAAACATGGACATCTAGCATCCTGTTGAATAGCCCACCCTCCAATTTTCTTCTCTCTCTCCCTCTCTCTCTCTCCCCACTCTCTCCTCTCTATCTGATAGGTTCTGAGTCAAATATGTTTTCAAATATATCTTTCATTAAAAGGACAAATAAAAGCAAATAAACAAAAAGAGAGTTTGTGTTTGGTTGGAATCTCTTCAGCAGGAAGTCTCTGCATATTAGAAAAACAAAAATGTTCTGATTTCAGGTAGTATGACTAATTATTTGCATTGAAATAATACATTTTTCCTGATTTCACTGAATACAGTACATTATAAGAAATAACCAGGCAATATAAACATTATATTAAAATAAAGAAAACATTCATTATCCATGCCCAGTTTTCTCTTTAATTCGTTCATAATATTATCCATGAACATTTGATGAATTTTCAGTGCACGTAGATATTGTGCTAGATATGCAGAAGTGAATAAGGTCAGAAGTTTCTAATGAAATTCCAAGTTCTCTTTCTTCCAATAATTAGAGTAATAATAAGAAAAATGATATTGATGCCTAACAGGGATATTTTAGTAATATACAGTGCGACTCTTCTCAAGAGTAAGGATTATCTGGAATTCCCAGGAATGAACATGTTAAATCCAACTGGGTGTCTAGAATTTCAGTCTAGACTCGGGCTAATAAAAAAGGCATGATTAAAGATAGACCATTTGTATGGTATACACAGTAGACAAAACTTCCTGTTATGCCTCACTCTGAGAGGCTTCTGTCTATGTATACAATTCGACCTTAAAATATATTACAAAATTTATTGGTCTGTATGCAGTATAGTAATTTATTAATGAGGATTTAGAATAATGAAAGAATAATGAGTAGAAAAGAGATAATTACTTATTTTGCTTTTTCACTTTATTAATAAAAATGGAGATCCTTCCCACTGTCCAGGCACCATCTCTCCACATTAAAGCCCAGGAACAACCATGTCTTTACCTACTTTATTGATAAATGTATCATTTCTCTCAAACTTCGTATCTCAGCTCTAAGAAAAAGTTGGTGATGATGCAATTATCTACAATGACATGAGTTTTTGGAAACTTTATATTGAAGCAATATAGATCTCCATTCCTCAAGTTTTCTCTAATACATTTTATTTAATCCTGGTTACATCATTTCTTATGACTGTTTCATCCATCATGCTACCACTCTAATGACTCTCAAATACAATAACCATATTCCATTGATGATAACAACAAACACAAGTCTTACCCAGATTGTGCAGGAAAATGCAAATGATAATTAATTTTATTATTATGTTAAACTTAATATTGAGAATTTTATAGTGTAAACATGAATAACACATCCTCTATCCATATCTTATCCTCTTGAACATTTTAAGCTGCAATCACTTCAATATGGAATGTGATCTCCAATGGTGACTGTATCTCTGCCTTCCAGATATTGCCAATAGCATGGAGAATAAGCAAGGTGTCCAAGGATGGGAAGAGAAAAGCAGACCAATTTGCGAAAGAGACCATTGGCATTTGTTTCACCCTTGTCTGATATGTCTAAGATCTAGCCGGGAGATCATGATATTACAACATAGCTGAGAAACAAGAAAGAAAACCTATGGCAAGGGTCCATTGGCATTGTGAAGTGAATATCTTATAAGACATAGGAAGAGTCACAGCCACCAAGGAAGACTGCCTGACACATGGTAGAGGAGGTAGGGAGAATACCCTTGGTACCAGCATCTGGGGACACAGAAGGTAAAGGAATTCTGCCTGATGGTGCTGTAGACCTGAAGTAACATCACAGTCAAGCCACTGGGAGGCAATAGTTTAAGTGTTCTTAGTAGTTGGTGCCAAAATATGGATAGCCAGACTCATTCTGACTCATCGTGAGCCCACTGATAAGCAGAGGCCCTAAATCAAGTCATCAGCACCATTCTGGCAGTGAAAAAATGTTCCAGTCAGGAGGAATAACCCTCGCTAAGCTTGCTCCTAGAACCAGGGCTCAGCTTCAGGGACTGTGACATAGATGGACACTAGACCTTGAGCTCCTATGTGTATCAGGTCACAAAAGGGGCTGGTTGGCTGGTTGGGGAGGGGTTGTAGAGGGTCACAGAGTGCCCAGAAGCGGAGAAGGGGGTACAGCTTTCGCACAGGTCCCAATCTGGGTTAGAGGTATCCCTCCCCTATGGCACAGATGACCACACAGTGTCTCCAGACACTGGTTGGGAACTTAGATAATTTCTAGTTAGGCATATCCATCAACCAGGACACAGTAAGAAGCAGGTTTGAAGTCTTTTTTTAACGGTACTTGGGACCTGATAGTCCAGATGAAATACTTCTGAGAAAATCGAATGAGGGGGATAAGGCATGAACTACCTGGGCCTAAGAGAAGTACTGTTTCGTTGAATGTATTGTAGATTCCCATTATAGTAATTCAGAATACACATTTAGATGTTTTGGTTTCTCTTTTGTTATCTTTTTGTTTTTTTCTCTTCCTTTCCATCCCTTCCTTTCTCCTTCCTTTCCTCCTTTCTTTTCTTTCTTCCTTTTTTATCTAGATAGGACCTAAGACTTGACTAATCTAACTTCCATTGATGTACAAATTAGAAAAATGAAAGACAATGTTCACCTGAAAAAAACTCTAGGCAAAAAGTATGTATAATAGTTCTGAAAAAATTGAAGCTGTGAAGTCAAATTCTATGTACAACACCAAATTGAACAGGCAAAGCAAATGACCAAAAAGCACTGACCTAAGCAGTGTAAAAAGAGGTAGATGCTAATTTTTGCCTGACATAAGTAAGTTGACTTTGGAAGGATACAGTAAAATAAGAAATTTACAAAGCTTTAACACAAAATATGTCACAGACAATTGAACACTTCATTTAAAATTAGCGCAGAAGACAAAAATACAAAAAAAAAAGGAATTGACAACCCAAGGAGCGGGGGGGAAGAACAGAGAGACAAAATAAGGCTGCCATTCAGAAATCAAAATTGAACTGAATCATCTACCATTTGAAATTAATTATAGGTTTCAGGTTGTTTCAAAGGTTAAATGTGTTTTCCTCTTTCAGAGTAAGATATGAAGATGATTAAATGACAGACTGTAACACTGTGAAACTAAATAAGGAAATGTTTCTCAGCGGCTATCTTCCAGGAAGAATAAGTTTAAAATTATATATACAAGGATATATACAGGTTAAAAAAAAGGTGTGAAATGATTCTTTTAGCATAGAGCCTATAACAAGAAAAGAAAACAAAATCTATCAATACTTTTGGCATTTATTCTATGTGGGGAGGTTTCCGCAAGCACATAAGTAGGCTTTCAGCCAGTATGCTGTTCCAGGTGATTCTCACTAATCAACACTCCAAAAGAAAAGGCACCTCACTTAAATGCCATTTTAAGTGAGCTTTAATCTTCAAGCAGTTTTAAATTCCATGACATCTCAAAATTTGCAGGCCTGAACATAGAAAATGTTATGTAAACACTTAAATTCCTTAGCATGTATATGTGTATCTGAGTATGTAGTAAATGAAGACCAGCCATAATTAGGAGGTTCTAAATTAATGTGCCCATTAACAGTTTCCTTTACACATATAAAAAGTGAAGCAACAACTATTCATGTGTAGGCTCCATTAGCAGAACTTAGAAAGCAGTTTTAGATAAGGTCATTAGGTATTTTAAACAGAAAATCAGTGAAGTTAATTCAATAAAGATTTGATTTTTGTTCATCTGCTTTATATAAACAAATGAAGATTTTTTGACTTTAATCTTTCAAAGGTGAAATATTTGACATTATGTGAATGTTCCAAATTCAATTTAAAAGGTCAGCATTGAAGATAAATTTATATGTTTCCTCTAATGTTGTGAACACATATTTTGGTAGAGTCATGTTCATGGAACTATTTTTTTACTTATTTAGAAGAAAGTGAGGTAAGAAATATACTTGGAAGTGTACATATAATCTATGACTGCCACTATCTAACTTGGACTATTCTATCAATCTAAGTAGAAGCTGAAATTTTGAAAATTTATAATTTTTTAAGTATAATCACAGAGTAACTAAAACACAAAATTATTTGTGATGAACTTGATACTAAATTTTAAAAAAAGACATGCCAAATGCTTTTTCTCTTTGCTGCTCCATTACCAAACATATTTTAGAAGTGTTTCAGCCTTTGAAGAACTAATTTCTAAATCAAGTTTCATAACGATGGTACTAAATATTTAAAGAGTTCACTAATGTTAGTTTCATCTTATTTATAATCAGTTGGAAAGATTTAATCAAAGTAATCAATGAAAGAAGTCCCCAAAACTTCAGATTTTGAATCTTTGAGAAATTATAATTATTAAAAGCAAAGTTTGCAAATAAGAAAATATTGAAATGTATTTTTAAGAGAAGAATGAAACTGAAGGAATTAATAATGAGAACTCATGATGTACAAGATTTACTTTTGAAACTGTATTAAGCTTTAATATTTCATCCTATAGTAAGATGAAACTGCTATTTTAATTGGGTAAATTTATAACTTGAACCTGATTGAAAGCAAATTGAAAAATCCTATGATTTTGCAGCATCTGTATATTCTGTAACATTTAAAAGGCCCATTAATAGAGGCTAGATATTTGAAGAATTTTCTTTGTACAGATATTCGTGAAAATAATTTTGTTGAAATATTTATAAAATTTAATAATAAATTTAGAATTAAAATATTCACATTTAGCAGAATTTCAGCAGCTATTATGGGGAGAATGTTATCTTAATTAAAATATAGTCTTTCAAGAAGGATTAATAGATGGTGTCAATAATTTCAAATCTATCAATAATAAAATTTTGAAAAATGTTTCAGAAAATTTTTTTCTAAAAAAATTAAAAATAATATGCCCATATTTTGAAAAATACATTCTTCAGAAAAATGCCAGTGACACAGTTCTAGAGACAGATGTGAGTAAGGCATTTATAAAGACATGCACATGTCCCAAGAAAAATTATTCTGCCTATGTTCAGAAAATCAATATAAACTTTCATATTTTTTGTTTTGCCTTACTGTATGCACATATGGATTATTTTTATTTCTTTAGAAATAATTTCATTTTTGAAAGTGTTTTGAATTAAACTACTTTAAAAATTAATCAATACACTATCTGGGTGATGGGCACACTTATAACTTTGTCTCAAGCAGTACAAAAACAATCCATGTAATCAAAGCGTTTGTACCCCTGTAATATTCTGAAATTGAAAACGTACATTGCACCTAAAGTTAACAATACTGTATTGTACACTTAAAAATTTGTTAAGATAGTAAATGTAATCTTTAGTATTCTTGCTATAATTAAAAAGAATATAGTTAAAGCAATTTGCCATTCTCTCATTTTCACTCTTTCCCTCTTATACATCCAGCATTTCAGTTTTTCTCATAAATCAAATTCACATTCTGAACAAAAGACTTCACTCCAGTTACAAATGGCTTTTCAGAGACTCAGTATTTCCACTTACAGTATTTAGTTTCAACCACTTTATAAAACAAACTATAAGAGCTCATAACTAATATTAATAATAATAACAAATACTTCAAGATTACAGCCACTATCCTGAGTCTTTTCCAAATTGATGAGGAATACTGAGGCACAGAGAAGCTAAGTAAGTTAGCCTGAGATCACACAGCCAGCCAGTAAATGGATGAGCTGGAAAGTGAACAAAGGCAGTCTGCCTCTCTGCTCTCGGTGACTAGCGCATATTTTCCTTTACATAAACTAGAGTCTTAAGAGTTCTTTCCTTAATTTTTTCATACTTAACTTCAAAATTTTATCTCAATTCTCTTGACTTTAAGCTTCATAAATATATGAATCAGGTTTTACAACTTTTATTATTTTTCATTTTTATTACATAATACCTGCTTTTGTCTATTTCCAATTATAATCTGGCACAGCTCAATAAGTGGATAGTAAGTGTTTGTGGAATGATTCATTGGTTTTTAAAGCTAAAATATAAGTAGACTCATACAAGTTACAGAAGAAGAGTTTTTAGAAATTTAATTATTTTATAATTATCTTTTCCAGTCTGCTTTCAAAGGTCCAGTAGGAAATGAGGAAGGAAAATGTTTAAAAGATAATCTTTCAACAATCCAAAATTTATGATTATGAATATTATTTCAACTGTCTAAACTGTCCTTTATCTACTAATCATAAAATATTAGCCTTAGTTGAAGCACCAGAGGTCATTTACCATAATCTTCTCAAAGATGCAAGATCACTTACACACCCACTTTATTCATGTGCATATTTGTTCATATGTAATAGTTTAAAAATTTTTTTAGTCTACAGAAGTATAAGTTATTACTTTCTCATCAACTAATAACTTTTTCCTAAAAATTGTTCTTCAGTGTCATGTCTTTCTTAAGAATTCTAAAAGAAGTTTATTACAGAATTGCGTTTTTTTCTTTTTATCAATTTTGCAGCATTGAAATTTATCCTTATATGGTTTTATAAATTCCTTTTCCAGTTTCAGAATACTTGAGCTCTGTAAGGAATAGTCAAGCCTCTAATTCTTAATTTGTACACACATTTTTAATATCATCCAATCTATAATGTGATTCCAGGATATTTCCAGGGTTTAGTGGTTATAGATTCATACGATAAAAGTCATTTGTGACATTATTTTTTAAAAAATACAGTTTTGGACTTCTGTATAATACAACGTTGCATTTTTTTTCCAAATCCCTTGCTCTTCTAAATCATTACCTTTCATTAATTTGGGTAAACTGAGGGCTGATTTTGCCTTTTCGTTAAATGCCTGAAACAACCTATAAGTGCATCTGTTTAACAAAGTGAATAAGGACAGCCTCAAATGCTCAGTTCTTGCATGAACCAAAAAACTAATCGGTGATAAAAGCCTCAGGCAATAAAAGATCTTAAGTGAGACTGAGCTTGGTTCAACCTATATTTGTTTCATTTACTGAAGAAAATAACCAAGCTATGTAAATTACAGGTATTAACTCCACATTGTCATTGTTTGTATTGATTAGAGGTCATTCTTCTGGTATTCAGGTAGATGTTTATTGTGAGAAATGTATTCAGAGTTTGGGGATTCTGGAATAGAAAGCTTATTCATTAAATTACTGACAACATTAATTTGGATGAGACTGTTGGCACCTTGGAGAATAGGATAAAATTTTAATAACCTGAC
Organism: Indri indri; assembly: GCA_004363605.1. NCBI lineage: Eukaryota > Metazoa > Chordata > Mammalia > Primates > Indriidae > Indri > Indri indri. Next base: position 32,947 of record RJWJ010011035.1, read on the forward strand.
AAGTTGAAGTGCAGGAGGATGTCAACAAGATAAGTTTGAGTATCGAGGTCAAAGAAAGCTAATTTACGTGAGAGGAAAAACAAACTGAATAAATATAGGAAGAGAAGATAACGTTTGCAGAGATGTGGCAAAAAATATGTATACAATACAATATAATATAGTGTTTAAAATGTTTTACAAGTAAAATACAATTTCTATAATTAATATTTTAAAATAAATATTAATTTATTTCTATTTAATTTTAAGCCTAAATCGCTGAATCATCCACCCTTTCATTTATCTATTTACACTTTCACACTTATATGCCTGCAATTAGTTAGCAAATCTTTAATGAGCAGAAACACTCTTTCTCCTTTTTGCAAGAGGGCTGCAGTAAAGGAATGGGTAAAATCTGTCATTCATTTTCTCACCAGATTTCCTGTTTGAATTTGATTATAAGAAGCAACCAAATTGAAAATTTGGAATACCTTTATTTATGCTCTACTGCTGACTAAAAATCTCTTCTGTTATGGACTGAATGGTTGTGTTCCTCACAAATTCATATGTTAAAGCCCTAACCCCCAATGTGTTTGGAGGTGGTGTCTTAGGAGAGAATTAGATTTAGATGAGGTCCTGAAGTTGAGGTCTCCATAATGAGATTAGGGTCCTTTAAGAAGGGAGCAAGAGACCTGAGCACTTGCACTCTCAAGCACTCTCTCTGTCTGCCTCTCTCTCTCTCTCCCTCTGCCATGTGAGGATACAGCAAAAAAGCAGCCATCTCCAAGCTAGGAAGAGAGCCCTCACCAGAAAATAAATTGGCCGGCCAGCACCTTGATCTTGGACTTCCCAGCCTTCAGAATTGCAAGAAATAAATATCAATTGTTTAAGCCACCCAGCCTATGGTATTTTGTTATAGTAGCCCAAGCTAAGACATCTTCTCCTAGTCTTTGTTTAAATTAATTAAACTTTACTGTTCCTTAGAATTTGATATGTTAATGTCTCAAAATATGCCAGAAGTTGAATTTTATACTTCAAGAATATTGCAAGTCAGGAAGCTGGCACTAAATTAAGGTAATATCATATCATGGGCCATACATAACAGTAACCAGTAAAATAATATATTCCATCCTCCCCTTTTCTCTTTCCCAAATATTCCTACCCGTCACTCTTACCTCCCTCCCATTGCACATAACTTAGTTTTGTCAGAAACCATGTTCGCAGTCTGGAGGAAAAGGTTTTAAAGAAAACAAATGGTAAAAAAAAAAACAGAAGTCCATCATACTCAGCTTCTACCTAAGGCAGAACCAAGCTAGGGAAGAGGAAAGATCTCAATTTTAAATCAAGATCTATGTCAAAACTACTGAATGAACTGGATATTTAATTACTGCCTGAATAAATGCTACCATGAATTGATCACATGATAATGGGATTTGCCTAAATTTTATCAAAACTAAGGGGAAGGAGTAGCCCCAAAGAATAAGGGTTAAGGTGTAAGGGGAGGAAAATAAAGTCCTTTTATGATTACATAGTAAGATTAGTGCTTGTTTAAGTAAGAATTAGAATAATTCCCTTGCATCTGGTATTGTCCAAATATTTTTATGTATCACATGAAGTCTATGTGCATGTGTGTGCTTATCCTCATAATTTTAGTCCCATTTTGTATTATTATTGCTACTTTATTATAAATTAGATAAATCAGACTTAGACATCTTATGTAATTTGCCTAGGTCTAGGATTGCAGATTTATCAAATAAAAATATAAGATAACTAGTTAAATTTGAATTTCAGATATACAATGATTTTTTTGTGTGTAAGTATATTCAATGTAATATTTGGGACATTCTTACACTGAATAATTTTCCACTGGTTATTGGAAATTCAAATTGAATTTAGCGTCCTATACTATAGCTAGTAAACTTACCTAGGTCGCACAGCTACTAAATGGTGGCCCCGGGATTTGAAATCAGCCTGTAGGATCTGTGTACACTTTCGTCCCCACAGTTCTGTGATCTCTTTCAGAGGACAAAGAAACGCAGCTTGATTGTTTCTTCACACTGTTAAATCTCAGGGTCTTCCCCTACAGCTTGTGGCTTGATGCATTTCCAGTATCACGTGCTGAAATCTACTGTTTCTGTCTCTCTGTATGGTTCTCATGGAATCAATAGAATAACTCATTCCAAAGACATGAGCATATGGTCATCTTAGTTTCTGTGGTTGTGATTATAATTTTCCCTATGTTAAGAGCTTCCAAATAATTTTGGCATTTCTCCTAACTCAACATTTTGCTTCCTGGTGCTTACAAAATTTGTATTTTACAAGCTTCTCAATTTCTACTACCAATCACATATTGTGGGCCAGTGATTTTTAAAGGTTCCTTTACAGAAAGGGCTTTCCTTCAAAGAGAAAAAATTTATTTGTAAAAATATAAAATGTACATTGGGCAAGACAAAACTGCACAAAATATATTTCGTGCATTCTACGTCACCATATGTTTTGGAACAAAAAAAAATAAAGAGATGTTATACTACTTAGTTATTCCATTGGTATTAATCCAACATTTTGTGAAGTGTTCCCCTCTTGGTGTATATTATCAAGAAGAATTCCATGTTAGGCATTAGGAAAACAGAATAAATTCAGAGTTTCAGGAAGCCAAAAAATAATAAAGTAAATCAAAGATTTTATTTGGTAATTTTATTAAATTTTCTGAGGAACTAAAATAGTTTATAATAGAGAATTTAAAAAGCTTACATGATTAAGAGGTATATGTATGGACAGCATAGTTTATTTAGCCTGATAAAGACAATCTGAAAATACACTTAGAAAAAGTCAGGCAATTACTAAGAATCCTCTTGTGTATACTGCATTAGACTATTTGCTTGAAGATATTCTATCTGAGAAATATGCACCTTAGGAAGTTTTCATCAAAGTGGAAAAACAAAACAGATGATAATCCTATATAAAGGTATAAGCATATGTCATATAAGCATAAAATACCTTTTCTATACACAAATGCCTCCCCCCAAAATCCTATTTTTATTATGCATAAATATAAATATTTGACAAATTTATGAAAATAAACTAGTTGCACTGAGATACAAAAGTGCTATGTATTTGTAAAGGATAAAGAAAAAAATGAGGAATGGAATTCCTGAAGTGCCGTGGTCAATAAAATAAATGTATCTATCTTGAATGATTTCAGGGAAGTAGGAAGCCTAGAGATGAACTTTGGAAGTAGAGAAAATGATGGACTAGGAAGGAAAAATGACCATCCAATTTATTAGAAATGAGAAAAAGCAAGCGAGGATGGCAAATATGTTTACTTTGCCTAGAGCAAAGATATATTACAGACAATATGGTATATGAATTATGGAAGGAAAAATTACATATTTGTTAATGAGAAAAAGCTGAAGACCCCAGGAGCAGTGAGAAAATATTTTCTTTCTTTTGAGAAATCAGTAAGAAGAAGAAATTAATGTAAATATAAACATAAAAAAATTAGATTAGATAGTATGAAGCAGTGGTGTGCTAAGCTGGCTATTCAATATAAAAGAACTAATTATTTAAATGTTGATATTTTTTAATTGACAGTGCTTGGAAAATTTACCCTGTGGAAATCAGCCAAAGTTACAAGTCAAGATTTTGTTTGTTTTTCTAGAGAGTAGATTTACAATAACACAACAAAAATGATTGTTATAATTTAAAAATTAGTTCCCAAATAAGATAATAGAAAGTATGTTCAGGGGTATGTTTTAAGAAAGAGTACCATAAGTATGTCCTTGTTAAATTTTTCTTATATTATTTAACAGGTAAAAAGTCAAAACATATTTCCCTCAGTAAAATTGCACCTGTTCTAATTAGATGTGAAGGAAAATTTTTCTAAATTTTCTTGATTGAGTTATAATATGAGGGCTGTCTGGAAAGTATCCAGCCATTGTTAATATAATGAGAATGGTTTTCATGACATTGATGTAACCTGGCAGCCAAGGAGAGTGGACTGGTATACACATGCCTGAACAATGATGATGTCACTGTACTAGTCAGTGGGGCGCTAGATGCTGTTGAGTGAGCATGTGTACTGTGCAGCCATCACATTCACAATGACTGAGCGAGTACAGTAACAAATCTGCATCAAATTTCGCATTAAGCTTGAACACTCCTCCATCGATACTATTCAGATGATTAAGAAGGCTTTCGGGAACCGTGTAACGAGTGCAGCACAAATAAAATTATGGCACAAAGGCTTCAAAGATGGTCGAGAATCTGTCGAAAGTGATCCACGCTCTGGAAGGCCTGCAAGAAGCAGAACACATGAGAATGTTGACCTTATATGGGTTAGTTTAGAGACCCTGAGAGAACCGTTTGAGCTCCCAAGGTGCCTACTTTGAAGGGCACTGAGGCACCATTGTCCTGTGTACAATGTTTCTTGCATCTTTTTCAATAAATGTCTCTATTTTTCATATTACATGGCTGGATACTTTCAAGATAGAACTTGTATATCCAGATCTTTTTAGGATAACACTAAAAGACTATTTAATATTTCTTAGTTAAGGGATGAGAAAGAAAGCTAATATATATTTAGTGAAGAGAAAGCTTTCAAATGAAATAAAACACATAACAATGAAAAAAGAGGATCAAATCTGTGTCAAAAAGATACCTTCTAATTTAAAAAATCATCATTTTCCTTTTGTAACATATTTAAATGTTAATTTATGTGAAGACTTAGAGGCTCAACATTTACGTTTGTTTGCTGTGGTGCTTTGAATGTTAATCATGTGACTATATTTTATTAGATCAGGAAGAACCGAGCAAAAAGTACATGGTGTCAAGACTTTAAAATATATTTGAAATTGTATACCTCCAAGTTAGAGATAAATAAAAATATAAGGCATAAAATGGCTTGTCACAGATAAAGCATTTACACACTGCCACTTCCTCAGGATTCACTTGCTTGAATAAATATCCCAAATGAATATACCATATAAAGCAAGATATTGCATTTGCTAAAATAAATACACGTTCAAATGTGCACAGTTACAGATGGCTACGGCTGTTAGAGAAATAAATAGAGCTCAGTCTAGAATCAATGTAAGACATTGAAAGAAGCATAAAACAGTTTTACAGAACATGATAAAATGAATACTGTGCCATTTAAAACTGATTGACAGGTAATGAACTATAAAATCTATATTGAAATGAAAATGACACAGAGAAAGAATAGCACATGGCCTTACTCCTTATAGTATTAGGGCTGAAAAATGGGAAATTTTCTAAACCACCAGCTCACAAAAATTAAGCAAATTAAAAACTGATGAAAAATCTATGTGCTATGATTGAATTAGCCAGTTCCTGAGAAAGAGAAGTGCAATGCAATTTAACTTTGAGATATTAGAATGATATTCTTACTCATATCAGATTGAATTGGCAGTTGAAAATGACATGTTTGCCAAATATATGTGTGTTTATCTATGCATCCTTATGTTTTTAGATAATTATTCATCTACCAGAGTATTTCAACATATGTTATAGATTTACAGTTTGCATCCTACCCTATCAGCATATCCATGTAGACCTTCTATTGCTGGTTTACAATTTATCAATGATGTAGAAGTAACTAGCAAAGATTGGGTTTAATTGCTAGTTGTGATGTAATTATTCTACATTAAATTTTTATGTGCCTCCCTCATAAGAAGGATGTCTTTATACTTTAACCCCGTTACTTTTTTCCTCACTTAAAGGATCTGACAGAAACAAAAGATGTAGAGCTCTCTTGGGTAGCAGAAATTAAGTATGCCCTAAAGTTTGCACTGAATTTTAACGTTAAAAAATAAAGAAACTAAAACCATATCTGTAAATGAAAACCAATTATTTGTGAGGTTACAGGAATATAAACTTATATTACAAGCCTATTTCAAGATACACAAGCACATGACTTAGCTATTATTTATTGATAGCTTATTATTTCCCCATGATATGGACTATATATTTCTGTCACTCTCAAATTTATATGTTGAAATCTCACCCACAATGTGATGACATTGGGAAGTGGGGGTCTTCGAGAGGTGATAAGATTATGAGAGTGGAGCCCTCATGGATGGGATTAGTGCCCTCATGAGAAGTCTTCCATACACCATGAAAGGACATGGGTAGAACACATCATCTATGAACCAGACAGAAAACCCTTGCCAGACACCAAATCTGTTGATGCCTTAGTATTAGTCTGCCTTAGCCTCCAGAACTGTGAGAAATAAATTTCTGCTGTTTATAAGCTACCCAGTTTATGGTATTTTGTTATAGCAGCTCCAATGGATGAAGACAGCTAGGTTTTACTACAAAAATTTTATATAAATTAAAATCGTTTAGTTTTTTACAGGACCCCAATAAGATATGCAATGCTATTGTCCCCAGTTTATCAAGGACAAACCTAGAGGCATGAAGCAAATTGTCCAAATTTGCACAGGCAATGAATGGACATGGCCATGATTCAAACCTGGTAGCCTTACTCTCAAACATGTTTTCTTAATTATTACATCATCAAGGTTTTTTTTTTTTTTTGAACACCAGTATTTTCTAATTGTGTCTATGAAAACATCTTATATGGCAGTTTATTGATTTCTGATATATATCAATCTTTGGCCTAAGGCTCAAATCAATAGATATATAATTAACACTGGATACTAATTCTTTAATATAAAGAAGAAATTAGTGCTATGAAAATTACCAAAGGGCATACCTCGAATAAACTTATTGTGGAAAAAAAAGAATTCAATCTATAATAACTATGCAGGTTGAGAAACTGTCTAATGTATCTTGATAAAGCTAAATTGATTTTCATCTTATCCTCACTTTACTTACAATAAATTGTAATTTCTTTATTTTTGGTCATTAAAGTATATATTTCCTTATGTTGCCTATAGTCACTAGAAATCTCAAATTCTACTTACAGCATAAAAAAGAGATTCCAAGTTTTCTAACACCTACATTTGAATCTATTGGCTTCAAGGGAGTCTATAATCCTCTGGAAAATGTGTGAATATTTGTGTGTATATGCATTTGCCTGCAGAGAGGACTCGTGACAATTTTTTAGACCACTGAACCAATTCTTCGGAGTATGTAACTCAATTCATCTTCCAAATCCTACATTCTAGAGTTGTCAGGAAGAAGACAGAAACTAGTAGAAAAGGGAGAGGTTGGTAAGCTAGATCATGTAATGGTTAAGAGAACATGTTTGAGAGTGAGGTTACCAGGTTTGCATCTTGGCTATGGCCACTAACTACCCATGTAAAGTTGGACAATTGTGTTAACTGCTCTGTGTCCCAGGTTCGTCATGAGTAGATTTGGGACAATAGCAGTATGTATCTTATTGGGGTCCTGTATGAAATTAATCAATTTCAATATACATAAAACTTGTACAACTTTAATACACATAAACCTCAGTTTGAGTTCTATGTCTTTACTCAGTTCCTGTGTGACCTTGGAAAACCCAATTAATTTATTTTTCTAAAACTCAGGCCATGTGAGTTTAAACTGGTAAAAATATTGACTCTTCAAGCCGTCTATGACAGTGTAACAAACTACTCCATACTTAGTAGCTTAAAACAATAAACTCTTATTTAGGGAAGGTGCAATGAAAACAGCTCATCTCTGTTTCACAGGACACCAGCTGCTAGGAGTGATTCAATAGCTTGTGCTAAAAGAATCTGAAGGCTCCCTCCCCCTTGTATCTGGTAGTTGATGTTGAGTGTCACCTGGAATCTTAATTGGGGTCTCAGCTGAAAAACTTACATATAGCCTCCCCGTGTGACTACTCAACTTCCTTACCACATGGTTGTTAGGATCCAAGAATAAGCATCCACAGGAAACCAGGCAGAAGATGTATTGTACTCATTTCCTAACCTCGGAAATCATATAATGTGACATCTCTCATAATCGCAAACACACTCAAATTCAAGAAGAGGGAACATGAACCCTACGTCTTAGTGAAAGATGTCAAAGTCACAGTAGAAGAAGAGCATTTTGGGTGGGAGGTATTGGGTGGGAGGTATTACTGCAAATTTTTTTAAATACAATCTATCACAGCTATCTTATAGGGCTGTTGCCAGAATAAAATGGATCAATACATCTGAGAATGTGTTGCAATATTTTAATTTCAGCAATCAACTTAAATCATATTTGTATGTGAATACACAAATGGAAAGCATTGTGGTAATATTTTATTATTATCCAGAGTACCAAATATTAAATATTCAACAATATTGATAACTTTGAACATTTCACTATAACTTTGAAATTCTCTATAGCTCAGATTGAAAATATTGTAAAATTTTAAGTGGAGGTACAAATATGGTAGACATTAGAACATTAAAAACATTGCTGAGAATATTTAATTTAGATATTCTCACAGGTATATCTGAGAATTAGGCTATTTTTAAAATTAGTTATTTCATACATTCTAGCTTGGTACTTAAAATTTGAAGGAAGAAATGCTTCAAGAATCACAGAAAATAGTACTAATAGAGAATAATTTTCAACAACCCACGGTGACAGCCCAGAGACAGAAAGAAAACATTTTCTTCATAGTAAGTGAAAATAAGTTTGAAATATATTCAACAAAATTATCCCTTAAGAATAAAGAAAAAATAAAAGTTAGCAAAGGCTGAATCCTATCTGAAGGACTTTTTTAAAAAATGTATTTTATTTTGTATATTTGAGGTTTACAACATAATATTATGGGATAAATATAGATAGTAAAATAGTTACTACAGTAAAGCAAATTAACTTATCCATCATCTCACATCACATCAAGAAACAAAAATAGTAATAATAAAGAAAATGTGTTCCCCAAAATGTGAATTTATCTCAGAAACATACCTGTGGTTTAACATTAGAAAATAAATAAATGTAATTCACTATCTAATGAATTAAAAGAGGAAAATCATTTTATTACCTAATAAATATAGGAAACATGCTTGTAATATTCAACATTTAATTATGATAAAAGGTTGGTTGGTGGTGGGGTTGGGGAGATGTTGATCAAAAGATACAAAATCTCAGTTAGATAGGAGGAATAAATTCAAGAGTACGAGGTGGTGACTATGGTTAATAATATATTGTATCCTTGAAAAATGTTGGGAGAGTGGGTGTAAAGTGTTCTCACAAAAATGATGACTATGTAAGGTGATACATATGTTGATTGGCTAGATTTGGTCATTCCACAAATATGTATATGCTTCAAAAATTATGTTATACACAGTAAATGCATACAATTTTTTATGTCAATTTAAAAAAATAACTTCAAACATAATAAAAATTATGATAGAGTGTTATGATTATAAAAATAATAAAAGTAGAATAAATAAATCAAAACCACAGTTGAAGATTATGTTATCTCTTCCAAATAAGGGAGAATTTATAAAGTTTCATATCAATTGTTGACCAAATGCCACACCATGGGACATTTTAAAATTGTTAATGGGAGAATACATTGGTTCGAACATTCACTTTTTTTCTTCAAATCAAAGACATTCATCTCTCTTACCCAGTACACCCATTCCTGGATTTTTAGACATATATCTTGGAGGCATATATACCAAAAGACATATACAAGAAAATCATACAATATTTACTCCTTTTGATCTACTTTTCTTCAATAATGATCTTGATATCCTTTTATATTTTTATATTCCAGTAGTTTGTTCTTTTTAATTACCAAATATCATTTCACTGTATTATTACACAGTGATTTTAAACATCATTATCCTACTCAAGAACTTTGGGGTGGCTCTTTTTTCATTTTGGCTATTATGAATTAAGCTGCTGGGGATATTTTTGTACAGGTGATTTTGTGGACATATGTTCTCATTTCTCCTAGGCATCTACTTAGGATTGGAATTTATGGATCATAGATAAGAATATGTTTAACTTTATAGAGAACCAAATAGTTTTTCAAATGAATATATCATTTTAAATTCCCAGGAACAACATGTGATGATTACTCTCGTTCAGTAGCATCATATGGCCTTCCCTTCATGGGAACAAGCATCCCTCTTTGGAAGTGACCAAGGATGTTGGCAGGTCAGGCTCTTCCAGACAGCAAAGCAATCAACTATTCAGAACAACGGACCGGGGAGCTTCATGTTCTTGCACAGTTTGGTTTGCATTTTGCATTTCAGTATTCCTCAGGAGAAGAACATAACTCAGGTAGCCAATGCCCTTTTAGCCTCAATCCCAAAATAACATATATAGATAAACTGAATCCAAAACAAATTCAGGAGCCTGAAGCACAAAGATTGTGCCTGAACTTATGCTGTCCATCTGAGACTGTCACAAATAAGTTAAAACAAACCCAACCTAAATCCCTGGGTAGGAGAATAAACGTTATTGTAGGCTGTAGACTTTTGGGGCAGTCTGTAATGCAGTATTATTGTGGCAATAGTTAACCTTAAAAAGCTGATAGTTAAGTGAGGGGAAGGTGAATGATACACATAGCCTATCTATCCTATAATAGAGGTATGCATGGAGTATTGCAGGATCACAAATAAGGGTAATTAAATAAAAATAGCACAAATTAGATGTAAGTGCCAGAAAAACAGTCATTGCATCAGGCTGGAGATGTATCCAGGCTTATGTGTGTGAGATACTTGTCCCGGAGGAAGGGAGAAGAGAGTAAGCTATGAAGGAACAATAAAAAACATGGCACATTTGAGGACTCCAAGCGGTTCAGTTTTGCAGGAATGAAATGTTATTTATGGGAAAATGAGTGTAAATAATGTTAGATAATAAGACAGATTGCAAGTTAAAAAAGGCCTTACATGACATAAATAAATTTCATATTAAGTCAATTTTAACAGTATTGTGCTCCCTTTTATCAGTTACCTATAAGAAGGCCAGCACTAGAATCTAAAAATATAATAAGTCAGATATAATATTGACCAGATAATGAATCACTTCTGATATATAACTTGTTAGTATTTCAATAGCATCCTTCTGAATGATGGAGGCAATGATATACATGTTTTCAGATGCAAAGAAGTCCTTATGTTTCTCATAACTCTGACTCTAAGAGGACCACAGCTCTTTTCTTCCTTAAAATATAACTTGCTCAGTTCAGGAGAAAGTTGCTTTTCGAAAGCAAGAACTTTAACTGGTTCACAATTGTACAATTATAGCCTCCATTAGAGTTATTGATTAATATGTTTGCTGTCAATTAAAGTAATTTCCTAATTGGCAAGCACTTCAGATACATGTGAATTCAAATCCTTACTTTTCTTCTTAAGTCTGCTTTATAGGAACTAGCTTTCCTTTTTGCTTTGGTTTCTTTATTTTAAAACAGAAGTATTATAATTCCTACTTCCTAGGGATGGTAAAAATATTTCACGAATTAATTTCATAAAATGCCTAGTATAATACCTGGCGTCTAGGAGTTATTTAATTAATAGCAGCTATTATTATTATTGCTGTACAAATCCCCCACTCCATTACTATTGCTGATGCCCAAACTTGTGGAGGTTGAAGTCTATACAGCCACAAATAGAGACATATTTGTCACATCTTGTCAGAAAAAAATCTAACAAAATTCTAGCCAAAGACATAAGATTAGTTTGCTTCTGACGATTTTTAATATGGTTCAGTTGTGCCACCTCTAAGGAGCTCATTAACGATACTGCCTCATCAACTGGTACAGGCACCACACTAAGAGAGATTATTTTTCATTCTTGCTTTTCCTTCTTCCTCTCTTTTGCTCTTTTCTACCCTGCATTAAAAAAACAAAAAAAGAATTTGCTCTGCTCTTAAAAAATTTGGCAACAGCCCTCTCCATGTTTTCACAAAGAAGGGACTTGGCGTTATTGTATAGCAAGATACTGACACAGTCCAAATGCTTAAGCTTAATTCACTCATTAGTGAGTAATGCTGTACCTGAAAAAAGGTAATGGAGATCTAATGCATATGCTACAAAGATTCCCAACAGGGTATTCCTCTTAAAAAGAAATAATTAGATGAACAAATTAGATTTTAAGCACTGATCTACCTATATACTCCAAAGAATATGTAATTAGAAATTTTGGAAATATACCAGATATTATTGTCATTGCAGATGTTTCCATTAATATTAGAAGCCAATAGCTTTGACAAAATGTTAATTGTTTCAGATAATTTTAAAATATTTAAATGTTATAAAGTATACATAAAGTTGATTGAGCGAGCCAATTTACAGAAATATATCAGATAAATAATGCTATACTTTTAAGAAATACATAATGTATTTCAGTTATTAGGTTAACTTGATATTTAAAAACCATGGAAAAGGATTGTGAAAATGTATGGTAAAGAGTCATTTACAATCAAATGGACATTCTTTTTTAAAAAACTAATCAGTAATCACCTGATGGTGATGTGCTAGGTGATATAGGAAAATAGGGTATATGCTTTGACTAGGGTGTAATAGAAAATAAAGAGAATAGTAGATTATTGCCATGGTAGATTACTTTGTCTGAGCTTCCATACCAG
>RJWJ010011036.1:0-45414 GCA_004363605.1 Indri indri
TGAATCATTATTACCTAAGTAAGTGGGAATTTAATGACTTTTTGACAAGGCACTCAAAACCTTTTATTTTAAAAAAGGTACAAAAAAAAAAAAAAACCATCCCATTATCCTTCTGCTCGCCATGCTTAGAAATGTTTCTTTCTACATAATCTTTCCCAACTTGACAAGTGAGCACTGAACATCCATTACCATAAATTCCTTTTTGGGACATGGAAGCCTGGAGAAGACCCACCTCTTCATGCCCTCTCACCACCTTCCTCTCCCAGCTGACCTCTTTTTTCATCAGCTCGGACTATTTTGCTGCATTTTTCTTCAGTGCCTTCACTTTTATTATGTTGGGCAGGTTGTTTAGAACTTTTCTTTCTTGTCTTCCTTTTTTTTTTTTTTAACCAACTGCCAACTGTCTCTTTCCAAAACAGCACTACACAATTGGCCTCTTCTGAAGTCCTTGGGCTTAAAGGCTAAAGCTTTGGGGAAATCTCAAGAGGCTTCTTCAAAGAGTCTTGTTGGAAGGGACTTACTTCCCTGCACAGACTGGATTTAAAAACTTAAAGAATCAAAAGATTCAACCTCAAGTGTAAGTAAGTAAAAAACACCAAGATGCGACATTCCATGTAGGAATGTAATAGTATGAAAAGTAATAGTAAAGGTTAAAAATTTGTTCTTATCAAATACTTTGGGATTATCTTTTTAATTTTGCACACTTGAGAAGCTATCGGCCTGCAAACTTTTCAAGCCGTCCCATTTTCTTGTCTGAACCTTACCAATTTTCAATTTACGCAGAATTTTAGAATGTCCAGGAGAGGCCTAAGAGCTCAAGTTTGAGTTTGATGTGCATGTCACTCTTCACCTACCCTCATTGGAATTCAGTATGAAACTACACCTAGAAGGGGAGAAAAGTGTCACTCAGGGAGTTACAGGCAAAACTAGAGCTTAGGCCTGGGTCTCCCTTTCCCCCAAACCAGGGTTCTCTCCACTTCCTCACGATAGAGCACATAATCAGAAGACTTGATCAACTGAAGACTAATAACCCCATGCAATCACATAACTGAATGAGCTCACAAAGGAGCCACTGGGGTTGGCGCCTCTGGATGGTGGCTAGGGATAGGGGAGATGCACTCACTGTTCAGATTCAGCAAGGAGTCGAAGACTTTGCACTGGATCTGCCCGGTGCTCTGAGACACGCACGACATCCACAGCCCCTCGTAGATCGCCTGGGCGGTCACGATGTTGTCGCCAGCGTAGGAGTAAATCTTCCACTGGGGCAGGGCAGTGCTGACGATGGTGCCGATCCAGCCCAGGAAGGCTAGAATGAAGCCCAACAACTGCAGTCCCGCGTTGGCCATGGCTCGCTCCGGCGTCCGCGCTGGCTCAGGGCTGGCAGGTGCAGAGAGCGGAGAGTTTGCAGGTGCGCGCCCGGGCTCCCAAAGGCGGCGGGGCCTCACCGCGGAAGTTACGGCGGGAAGCCCTGCTCGCTGCGCCGCCGCTGAAGAGGCTCTGGGTCCGAGACGGGGTCTGGGTCTGGATCGGGTTGGCTCTGGAGTCGGGATGCTAGAAGCTGCCGATCTCCCCAGCTCAGGAACTGAGACGCCAAACCTCGGGGCGCCGCGTTTTAAAGCGGCTCCGCCCCGGGCTCCAGCCCCGGCAGCCGCGCAGCGCCCCCTGGCGGTTTCGGGACGGCTCCCCGGGAGGGCGGCAGGGAGAGCCCCGGAGGGAACTCACTGCCCACGTTGTGGGGACAACCCAAAGAGGACCAGACACGAGAGTGCGTCCGTGCTCACTGTCTCCCATCTCTCCCCTCGCTCTTGTCAGGCTTTTCAGCCTTTTCATTCATTCGCTCCACAGTTACCCCAAGATTACTATATACAGTAAATGTAAACACTAAAAATACATAAAGATAAAAAATGAAGCCCTGGAGAGCTCGGTATTATTTGTAACTTTTTTTCAGTTTCTTATTGAAAGTCTTTTTCTATCCACCTCCGCCTCTCCTCCTCTCCCTCACACAAATCAGCTGTTCAACTTCCTCCGTCTTTTCCTTTCCTCCCTCTGCCCCCTTCTTCTCTTCTTGTCTTTCCTTGTATATGCAAGGACCCTCCGGAATCTTTACACTTTACAGATCAGGAAGCTGAGACCCAGAGAGCAACATGATTTTTCTAAAGTCACACAGCAATTTAATAGTAGCATATGCAGTGCTTGGTTCCCGCCCATTCTGCTTTCCATTACATTTTAAGTTGACCAGAATATATGTTCTTTGAGCTATTACCCTCCTTATGACAGTACAGCTCACCTGTCCCCCACCTCCCTACACACACACACACACACACACACACACACACACACCCCAACCTCTCTGCCCTACAGCAATTTGTCTCACAGCAGCAATTCCTTATGAGAGACCTGGCCAGTGCCACGCTCCCTCTCAAGGGTATTTCATTAATGAATTATCAGATGTTGTTCATCAAAGGTGAGGGCATCTAAACAGTGTTTCCCCAATAGATAAAAGACTGGGCTGGGATTTAGGAAGTCTGGGTTCTGGCTCTGGATTTGCAGTAACTGGACATGCCATCCCTCATGTTTTGGTCTAGTTGAGCCTTTAGTTTCCTTCTATGGGTCTGTAAAGCTTCCTTCTTTGTAGTTACTCAGAAGTGCTGTTGTGGTTGAAAATAATTAATATGTTTTCCCAAGTGCTTTTTGTGTGTTCTGTGAGTGTGGTGGAAGGAGAAATTTCTATGGTTTTAGTAAAAACAGAAGCACCTTAGAGGCGGAAATAAACATATTAAATACTAAGGAGAAAAAACGTTCAGAGTGGGAATGGGAGGAATGACAAAAGCCATATCACTGTCACCCCCTTTCCAGTTACCTTTTGTGAAGGTTTGAGGCTAAAAGGACTGGTCTTTGCAGGGATTTGGGGACCGTCAATGAAGAGGATAATACAGGAGCTGAATGAAGACATTTAATTTGGAGTAACAAGATTAAGATAAGCAGGGGTTGTTTGTCTTCTGCCAGCTTTCCCGGACCCCAGAAATCCTCTAAGTAACCTCTGTAGGGGAAGACCAAGTCGATATATTCTCAGGGTCTGGGCCTACAGGAGATATTTATTACTTTCTAAGTCCAGATGGATGTTCTGTGGGTGCCTGTAAGTATGGATGAAGAGGTATTGATCACGCTTGATATTTTTATTCCCCAGGACAGAGAAGGTACTCAAAATTTGCTGTAGGAGTAGACCAGTACCATGTGAATCATACAGTCTTATCTGTTTTGTTGTTGTTGTTATAGTCATTTGAGAATTAAAACTGTTTTTAAAAGTAATGATTAGAGTTTAATGAATATGCTTATGCACAGGACCTGTTTCTATCAACCTACAATTGGCAGGGAATTGGAGGGATGAATTCTGTGGTCACCAGGGCTCCGTATTTTTGTGTTTTTATTGCAGGTCTGCATGAGGCTGATTACTTCACTGCCCACAACCATGTTTGTGAGGCTTAGGTGAATGCTGTTTGCTTCACTGTGATCCATGCCCAACTCTGGCATCCTTAATCCTGTCTAGTTTTCTGTCTTTAGCCTCAGTGCAGAGGACAGGTGAGATAATGGCTCAGCATAAATCCATCAACTCAAGAGGAAAAACAACTTACCAATGCCAGCCTTTCATATATGAAGCATAAAACAATAAAGGCAGCACTGTGGCCAAGAAAGTTCTAGAAAGACTGGCAGTGGTATGGCAAATGTCCTGGCCTGTTGAGTAGGAAAATCGGCTATGTACTCTCAGATGAAATACTTTGCTTCTCTGCCTCAGTTTTGCTATTAATAAAAGTTAGGGATTGACTTCTAAAAGTCACCCTGTCTAAAGCTTTATGCCTCTAAATAATAATAGTTGACAGTTGCAAGTAATATTTTTTCACCAAGTGTTGAGCTCATGCATGGTTTTATATGCTATCTCTATGTGCAAGTGACAGAGACACAGAAGGGTCAAGTTGCTTGCCCAGGGTCATATTTGGTAAATGGTAGTTCTAGGATTCCAAACTACACAGTTATGAATCTATCCATTATCCTATAGTACTTCTCTCTGTGAACCAAATCAGTCGAGGACAATTGGCTTTTTTAGATGGGCTTTAACATCCTTATCGTGTTTTCCTGGCTCCAGGCAGTGGTGAGATGTTCCACTCTGTGACTGTCTCTTCTCAATCTCTGCTGTAGGCCACTGAGATTCTCTACCTTGGGAATCAGAATCACGTGTCAGAGAAGTGCTGCCGCCGAGGGGCATATGTGTGAAAACAGCAGCTAGCCCGTGGGTTTACTCCATGCACATATGTGACTGATACCTGTGCTTGGCCCTGATCCTGAGAACCAGAAATAAGTTGAAGAGATACACGAAAAGAGACATACTTCAAAGACAAGAGTAAAGGTGACACTAAGGGTGGTAGAAGAGAATATACACAAAGAAACAAGTTCCCAAGAGGCAGCATGGCAGATTCTCAGAAATGGTTAATAATGAGAATAAGAAGGCTCTGGGATGTAAATTTTTTACTCAGTGATTATATATGCTAATATCGACCATTCAGAGCTTCTCAGGAAGCTGAATGGATAGACACATTACTAAGTAAGCAATCTGCTGTATTAATTATACAGCAGATAAGTGGAGCTTGAGAGAGGGATCAGAGTACAAATGTAAACATTTAGCATGAATTTTAGTATTATAACATACAGGTTACTAATAAAAAAGATTGGTGCATGACTGACGTAACTTTTTTAAATAGCCCTTTGAAACTCCTTTTAGATTTCTAAAGGGTAGTGAGGGGTAATGGCCAAAAGCACAAACTTTTCGAATCCTCCTTCTGCCCCTTCCATGTAGGGTTACCTTGAAAAATTTGTGCAGCATCCTTGTGCCTTAGATATTTTCCTCTTTCAAATGACTGAACCCCTAGTGTTGTTATGAGCATTAAACAAGTTGATACATGTACATTACTTAGAAGAGCAGTTGGTATACAGAAAACACACATGAAATGGTAGTTAGTATTTCGAGCATATCAGGTACATTTAATTTGCTAATCCTGCCACTTACAAATGATGTTCATGTTTGTTGAGAAAGAACCTTTCTTGCCTTGGTTCTCTTATAATCTCACTAATGTCACAGTTAAATTGTGGTGAAAAAATATGCAGTTTCTCTAGCAGGAAAATACAATTTTGTGTTCAGAAACAGAAAAGGCAGCAAGGAGAGGGGTGTGGCCATAGATAAATTTCTAGGCCCCCTCTCTGGGCCTTGACGGGTTTGCCCTCTGAGTCTGGTGCAGTGTCCATGGCTCGGACTAATGCCTGAATTCAAGGCTCTTTCTGAGAAGGGACAGGCCAAGAGCAGATGGAGAGGGCAATGCGGAGCCAAATGACCCTCCCAGGGATCAGTGAGGACCTTCGGTGGGTCAGGGAGGAAAAATCTGTAGTTTGAGATTTTTATTATCGAGTATTTGCCTTGTTATCACATGTACATAAAACTCCCCTTTAGGCTCCTGTCTAAACTCCTAGCCTGACAGATCCATCTCTTCAGAAAAATGCTGAGTTTGGGGGAAGGTAGAATTTCAGCATTAAAATCTGCTGTTTCAATCATAAAAGTCTACTTCGAAGCAAGTTGATGAAGGACTGTTCCGTTTATCTTTTTGCCTCTGTTGTTTGAGGAAAGGTTTCCTTTTAATATTTAGAGGTGCTAGAAACACTCAACTAATTTGATCATGAAGAGTCAATGTCAAATTGGTAATGATATTATACTTTTAATCTCCTTAACATAGCGCTACTTCTATGAGTCATGATTCTCCAGAAAAACAGAACCAACAGGACACTGTGTGTTTCTGTGTCTCTGTGTGTGTGGTGGGGGGGGGGGGGGGGAGAGAGAGAGAGAGGGAGGGAGGGAGAGAGAGAATTTACAGAAGATTTATTTTCAGGAATTGGCTCATGTAATTTTGGGAGCTTTTAAGTGTGAAATTTGTAAAACACCCCAGCAGGCTGGAGACTCTAGTAAGAGTTGATCTTGCAGTGTTGAGTCTGAAATCAGTTTTGAGGAGAATTCCTTCCTTTTTGGGAAACCTCATTCTTTTCTTGATTAAATGAGGTCCACCACATTATGAAGCGTAATTTGCTTTATTCAAAGACTATGAATTTAAATGTTAATCATATCTAAAAAAAAAAAAAATCTTTATAGCTACATCTAGGCTGGTGTTGACCAAACAAGTGGACAAGCTAAGTGGACACATAAAATTAACTGTCACCCTAACTAATGTTTACTGATTAGTTAGATTTTAAGGGCTTTCCTTGTATGAACTCACTCAGTACTCATCTATCACTATAGATGAGGAAAATGAGGCCCAGATTTAGCAAAGTAGTTTGCCCAAGTTACACAACTGGAAAAGGGTGGAGTTGACATCCAGACTCAGTGGTCTGGCTCCTGAGCGGGACAGCTTATGCAGTGCACTATACTATACTACACTTGAAACCGGCGTGTATCTTCTACCTCCTTTGTGGCTCTGCAAACCACCTAGTATAGCAATATCCAAAAACTGGGCCCTCACCAAGCCTCCAATACAGAGTCATATCAGAGTGAATGGTAGGTTCTCAGCAAATGTTGGGTAACTAAGTGAATGAGTGAACAGACAGATGGACTGGAGGAAGAATCTCTAATCTTTATAGTAAGGAATCTGAGGCATGAGGAACACAGTGGTGAGTGAAAATAGTTTTGACCCTCAAGGAGATCCAGGTTCTTATGAGGGAACAAAGATCAAAACAAAAAGAAGTAGCAACGCAATAAGGCTTTTAATGCTTTTGTCTTCGAGATAACACAGAATCTGGGGTATGATACTGCTTTCTCCTTGCATTAGAGATGATATTAAACAAGTTAATTAATCACTCTGTGTCTCATTTCCCCTATCTGTAAATAAAATAAATATTTGTATCTCACAGACTTGTGAGAAGTAAGTAAAATTGATTAGGGTAGGGTAATGTCTAGAAAATGCTGAACTCTGTATCTGGAACATGGAGAGTGAATCTGGATAAGTGTCCCATTGCCATGGAACAGAGGGTGTTAGTAATTTTTAAAAAACAAAATTAGCTTTTAACTTTGAAAAATTAAAAGAGTTCCCTAAAAATCTAGATTCTGTTTTGTCTAGAATAATCAAGAGATGGCAATACTGTGCAGCTCTAGATGGGCTCTCTGGGTTCCTGTTTCTCCACAGTGTCTGCTTTTCCTACTTCCTTCATGTGTGTTCCATCTCTGGGCCCTGTAGGCATTTGGTGCCAAGGTATGCATAGGTAGTGCACCATGTGAGTAGCTAATTGACTGGACTTGCATGCCAGGCTGAGGAGTGTGGACTTTATCATGTATTAGGCAATAAGAAGATCACAGAATTTCAAGCAGGGACTTGAGCATATTTGTGATTTTTCTGGGAGGCAGGAGGCAAAGATAGAAGTTAATTTAATGAAGACACTATGGGAATAGTTCAGGAATGGATTGGTGAGAGGCAGCGTTATTAGTGAAAGAGATGAGTACACCTACTAGAGATGGGTGGAGACAAATCGTGTATGCTTTTATGTGATTGTAAGTATTTATTCTGAGCCAAGAGTGATAAAAATCACAAAAAATGCTGAGTAATTTTTGTTCACCGACACAGGAGAGAGACATGGTATGTGTCCCTAAAGGAGAGCATTGGATGGGAAACATGACTCTGATTCCCTCTCTCAGTTTCAACCATTTCAGAGATGGAAGAGAAGCTGGCCTTTTTGGATTTGCACAGTATGTTGACTTTTAATGTGGATCCTTCTTAAAGGATTTTCAAGGGGAGTTATATTATGCATAATTTTAGCCTGTAGATGTGACTCTGCTATATTGTATTAGGAAGAATAAGACGACTTGGGACAGGGAGGATTAATGAGGAATAATGTGTATTAGAGATTATTTCCAATTAATATGTTGAGGTGAATGGTTATTTCAACTTGGAGCAATTTGGATTTTTTTCTCAAGAGAATAGGAAGACAATAAAAGGTTTTAAATCAGAGCAAGACCTGATAAGATTTGAATTTAACAACATTACTCTGAAGAGTAGAATGGATTTGGGAGGGGGGTTGTGGAGAGGGATGGCAGTGCATTCCAGTTAGAAGGATGTTAGTATAATCTGGGTGAGGGATGGAGGCCAGGATTTCAGAGGCCAAATAGAGAGAAAAGTAAGAAAAACAAGTTGAAAAAGTTTGATGGTATTAAATTATTATTATAGTATGCTGGAGACCAGTTAGCTATCTAATTAAGAGAGTACTGAAATATGGCAGAATAGAGATCTTAACATTTCCTCCTCTCACATAAGCATATACATGGAAAAATGCAAGATTATGCACAAGTCCAAGTACACTAACTATAAATATTTCCCATTGTGAGAATGTAATACCTAACATTTATTGAGTTCTAACCCTATGCTTACTATTCCAAGTGCTCTGCCAAGACAGAAATTTGAATTCCATTTTATTTACTGAAAAAACAATTATTTTATTGCCAAATGTTGGCTCTAATGAATAAACTAACTAGATATTATGTTATTAAATTAACTATGCTATTTTATAGTAATAGTGATTAATTAATTGTGATTCATCCTCTAACTGATGCTCACTGGCTGTGTGTCATAATGAACTTGTTGAAGTCAATGGGGTAAAAATGGCCAGAGGCATGGGGTGTAGCTCCAGATTTCTTGCATTCTAGTCCTGGATTTGCTGGTTGCTAACTGTGCAATATTAGATTACTTATTACTCTGGATGCCTCATTTTTTTCATCTTCAAAATAAGAATACCAATATTACGACCATTATCTGGTGGTGGTGGTAAAGAGTGGGTTATTACATATAACCCATTTCTCAAAGGGTCTGGCACATGTTAGGTGCTCAACAAATCTTAGCCCTTGTAATAATTGGTGTAGGAGGAAGATATGAGGATCTGAACCAGTATGTAACTGTGAGGATGGAGAATGGGATGGAGGTGAGAGATTTTGCAATGGGAGAAGATGCCTTATTGTGTCATAAGATGAGGTATAAATAATTAAAATTCACTAACCACTAGAAAAGTAATTAAAACTAACTGAAATTAATTTTCCAAATGCATGAATATATGTATGTACTTTTAACCTTCAGATTAAAAACTAACCTCTCGAAATAAAATCTGCTACTCTTTCAGCCTTCTCCCCCATCCTGTTTTTTCTCTCACCTCAGAAAGCCTTAGAAGAGACTACTTATTCTGTGAAAGTTGCACAAGGTAGAGGTTAAACCAGGTAGAACCAGAATCAATGAGTAAACCTGGGTATTAGAAAGAGGACAGAGAGTGCAGCATTGCAACAGTCCCACAGTTAGGAGTGAATTTGAAACTGATTTTCTGTTACTCTGACCCTCTGAGCTGTGGTACACACGTGTATGTGGTTAGACCAGTAGACAAGACTGGTTTGCCAGCTGTGCTATGCCTGTGCTTGCTTGTACAGAGGCTGAGCTGGAATGAGGCTGCAAACAGTAGATATCTTCTCCCAGTCACTATCTTCATCTGCTGCCTTCCTGTTAATCGTGGCTGCCACCACATTCCCACCAGCTTTAGCAAATATTTACTGAGTACATAGTTTACTAAATGTAGCTCCAGTACTTAGAACAGGCAAGAACTTGTTTCTCATTTGCTGTGGTATTATTTTTTAAAAATTGCCTTTCCAACCTTGGCAGGATATAGGGAAAAGAATTTAATTATAATCTAGGCACCAATGGTGCTGTCCAATTTGATAGCCACTAGTCACATGTGGCTATTTAAATTCTAATGAATTAAAAGGAAAATTAAAAATTCAGTTCCTCTGCTATACATGACGCCTTTCAAGGGCTCAGTGTAGCCAGGGGTTATATACTGATGATGCAGATATGGAACATTCCATCTTCTCACCTACTTTTGTTGTGCAGTACTGTGCTAGAGTGTTCTGGTCACAGTTTCAAAATTGATTTGATCAAATACATAGGTTCTATATCTGTCCATGTCTTTTGAAATTTTCTTTTTATATCCCTCTAAAAATAAGTGTATTAGTTTTCTGTGGCTACCATTTCACAAATTACCACAAATTTATTAATAGTAGCTTAAAGCAACAAATGTATTATCTTGCAGTTCTGTAGTTCAGAAAACTGAAATGGATCTCACTGGGCTAAAATAAGGTCTCAGCAGGGCTCTGTACCTTTCTGGAGGCTCTGTTCCTTGTCCTGGTAGTTTCTGCTATATCCATTGGCTCGTGGCTGTCTTCTTCCCTTCCTCCATCCAAAAGCCAGAAACTTTGGACCAAATCTTTTTCACAACACCATCTGTCTAGTTCTCTCTCTCTCTCTTTTGCCTCCCTCTTATACTTCTAAAAACTCTTTTGATAATATTGGGTCCAACCTGATAATCAAGGATAATCTCCACATTTTAAGGTCGATTGATTAGCAACCTTAATTCTCCCTGTGCCATGCAATATAACGTAATCCTAGGTTTGAGGAATTAAGACACTGACATCTTTGGCAGGGGGAGGTTATTATTCTACCTACCAAGAAGAGTAAATATTTTATAAAGGACAGTGATTTTTTTTAAGAGAAAGTCTATGTAAACATATTACACATAATTATTTATGTATTTCTGATTTAACAAAAATTCTGATTATATATAATGAAATAATTTAAATTAATTAATTATAAGAAAAATAACATGTTAATAGCTTGTACTTAATATGCACCAGACAAAAAGAGCTAAGATTCTAAGAGCTTACATGCATGAAGTCATGAATGACTGAGTGAATAGTGACATTAGTAGCCCCTTAAGTAGTAGTGTGGGATAAGTGAAGGAAGACACAGGGAATATTAATCAGAAAAACAGGTTTCTCTTCCTGGCATAGCCACTTACTCTCTTGTGCAATTCCTCTGGATATAAGTTTTTTAGGTAGGTAAAAGAAGAAGGTCCCCAAGGTCCCTTCCAACTCTTAAAGTTTTCCTTTATGAGCTAAGGCAGCAGAAAAGATAAGATCGTCAAAAAAAAAGTACAATATTGAGCAATACGGAATTGCTTTGTATTACAGGAAAATAAAATAAGATAGCATGTACTGGAAGACTAAAGAAAGGTGATTTAATCAGATGTAGCAAAGCATGATTTTATTTTTGTTATTGCTATGGCTGAAGAGGTAAAGAAACTGGACAAAAATAGTCAAACTGAGCCAGGAACTGTGATGGCACACACTTTGCTTAATGAATAATGGAGATTGAAGGAGGAATACAGAGGGAACTCTTATATTTCCAGTAGAATTAGACTGACTGTAAGTATTAGTCATAAACATGTTTAAATAACTTTTTATCCTCCTACTTTATTTTAGTCAGGTGTTTAGGGAAAAAAAGAATATTATTACCATAAGAAATGCTACGATTCTGTCAAAAGTTATCAGACCATTTACAAATAAACCTTTACACCCAACAAAGTTGATAAACAACTGAGACTTTCTCTACTGCAAACATGCGTGGTGTGCCATGAATGCTCACTGAATGGTCATCTTAGATAATGAGATAAAGGCTTTTTATGCATAAAATTAGGCAAGGAGAAGATTTTTGAATGAAATAAAACTTAGATTTAGGAACTCAGGATTCCCAACTTTCAGATCAAGGTGATTTAAAATAACTTATATTCTCTAAAAGTGTGTTAATTCTAAGACTCAATCAGATTCTTAGAAAACTTTGGGCCAATGATACTTTCTATATATTAATGAATTAGCAGTGTTGAGTGTCTTATATAGTCTAACTTGAGTGTGTGCATCCTTACTCAAAAACTATAGATAAAATTATATATAATATCAATTGGAAATTTTTCCTTCTAGGGATTGAAAACTAACTAGATAAAGCTGTATCTATCTGTCAAACTGTCTGTGATATTCTGCCTAATGTTGTGCTGCCCATTGAGCACAATTGTAATTTGGAGTTCTTTCTCTGATACTGAAAAAGAAAAAAAAAACTGCTCTCCCTCCTGGAGATGCTATGGTTTTCCACTGTTTTCCACTCATTCAATTATTTATTCATCTTTCACTGTATTTAAAGATTATTTACGAGGCAATGGAAATATAATGATAAAAGGCTCATATTTCAGTGGGAGTAACAGGCACCTAACAAAACCATTCTAATAGAACCAGGTAAGTTCTGTGATAAATGTAGGTAACAAGTATTATGGAAACAGAGTGAAGGGAAACAAAAATTTGATGCAGGGAGGAGAGGATAGAGTTGGCATTAAAAAGATGTTGCTTAAAACTGAATCTGGAAGAACATGAATGAATCGTTTATTATTTTTTCCATTCATTCACTCGTTGCTGCTGTGTGCCAAAGCAACGCAAAAACAAAGCCATCCCTGTGCTCGAGTAACTCAAAGTCAATTTGAGAAATAATCTATAAAGAAATAGAGTACAGAGTGATCGTTATTATGATAAAATTATGTGTGCGTGTTTGGCACGGTGGGAGAAGTTGTGGTGGGGCTGCAGAATGAGGTACTGAGATTAGGGAGGGGAATTCCAGGCAAGAAAAAAGTATTTCAGAAATGGAATTCTGAGCAATGTGGCCAGACTATATGTTTTGTCAGGTAGGGAGCTGTGGAATGTGCAGTTGAGAGGCAGGTGAGAAAGACAAGCTGAGAAGAGCCTGCTATGTAATAGACTTTGAGCTTTCTCTCTTAGGTTATGTGGAATCCCTGAATGATTTTATCAACAAGCACTAGATGTTTTCTCCATGCTCCTCCACATCCATTCTGCAATCTTTTTCACCTTGCTCTGTGCCCCAGGAAGTGAATCTTTATACTTAAATTCATAGTCTCTCTTCCTTTCTGGCTTTGGGCACAGAGAAGCACCCTTAGGAAATTAGAGGACAAGAGGAGAATAAAACTGGTGTGGTAGATGTTATTGGTACCCCACTCCATATTCTCTGTTAGGATGGTACACCCATCTCCCAGGTGCCATGGTCTTGGCTGCTAGCAACTTATATTCTTAGCAGCAATGAGTAGAGCACTTGGCTAGTGAAGGCCATCTCACCAAGAGATGCCTGGGAAGGTATGCGATTCTCCACTTTACCAGTGGCTAGGAACCAGTGGTTGATCTATGCAAAGGTGTAACAGCCCAGGCCCCTTGCATCTAGGCAGTACAACTTCTATAAACAACTAACATTCCACAGCTCTTCATGGGTCAGGCTAAGGATGAATTCTGAAATCACATCTTTGTCTAGCTTCTTCTTTTACCTTGTTCTGTTTCCCTTGCCCCTTTAAAGGTTTATCCCGAGAGCATTTCTTGAATGAAAGACTTGCATAAGATTTTGTGTCGCAGACACTGCTTTTTGGGGATAGCGCTTCCAGGGAACCCAATTAAAGACAGTTATTGCCAAACATAGTCCTATAAAGCAGACTCTAAAGATTTAATTCTGGTGTTGGATAGAACCCTATCCTTTGATGATAAAGATCCCATTCCTAGTGTTAAGTGGGGTATTAATAGTTCCTTGGATGTTGTAGCAGTACAATTGCTAATGTGATAGAGATGTCTTAGTTATGGTGTTTTGCATTTGAGAGAAACAGAGAAAACAATATGATTAAGGAATGTGGAATTTGGTGGCTGTTGATGAGTGCCTTTTTGTACACTCAGGAGAAAAAAATGGCTAATCATTAATTTAAAACTAAGTGCCAAAGTCAGAAGTCCTTCTTGGCAGTCTTTACACACGTGCTTGGAAGCATACTGAGCTGGTGAACATGCATAGGACTTAGTTGTGAGAACAGCAGAACTTCAGAGAAGACTGAATTCACAGCTTAGATAAGACTCTCATAATAAGACATATGTGCAGATATTAGGTGGTTTGTCACATCTGTGATGCTTTTAGGTATCCAGTGGTCTGGGGCATACTGGGAAATTCCCTTCAAGGTAAAGGGCAAAGCTACAGGATCTTGTGTATCCTACCATTAGAAAGAAGCAAAGTGCAGCAAACACCACATTGGGAATACTGAACTGAATGATTTAGCAAGTGATGTGGAAAGCCACCAGTTTTCAGTGGTTCTATGAGCAAGAAAGGGCACATCTAGGCTGTACAGTACGAGCTGTCCTACCACATGGTTCATGTGACCCAACAGATCCTATAGTGGTGCAAGAATTATCTCTAGGAGATAAAGATTTTATGTGGAGTCCCTGGCAGGCCCCAACAGAAGGGTTTCAAAGAAGACTGCTGAGATTCTGGAGCAAGGCCATGTCATCTGCAACAGAGAACACCATTCAAAACGCAGCTGCATTGAGTAACTGTGAGACAAAATCTGCTCATCATGAACTGGGCACTGGCAGACCAAGTCATAAACTTGAGCAGTCCCCGCAGCACTTATTTATAAAATGGAAGGGTTATATGTTGGATCGCCCTTAAGTGGGTCAAAAGGGCATACGTAAGCTGGATGAACAAGTATTCAAACTCCTATGTCACCAACACAGTCTCAACAGACACCACTCACTCAGTTCACACTTGTGACCTCATGGAAAATTCCTTTGATCAGCTAATACAGGAAGAAAACAACCCATGCTTGGTCCATCGATGGTTCAGCTCAGTAGGTTGTGGGCCAAAACATGGACTACTGTTACAATATAGCCCCACTCAGGGATAGCCCTGGAAGACAGTGGTGATGAGAAAATACAAACAGTAGGCAGGATTTTGGTTAATGTTACTAACCATCCAATTTTGGTGAGAGATAACTGGCTTAAAAGAAGGATATACACAAATACATGGGCGGTGGTGGATGTTTGGCTTGTTGCTCCTTTGGCCTAAAAGGAACAAAATTGGAAGATTTGAGACAAGGAGATCCAAGGAAGAAAAACGTGGATGGACATATGGAAATGGGCAAAAAGTAAGAAGAACTTGCCATTATCTGTCAACTCCCATCAGAGAGCATCTACTGTCAAAGAGACACAAAACAACTAAGTGTGGAGAATGACTGGTTTAACAGATGAAGCCAACCTCTTTGCTAGCTGAATGGGCACATGAATGAAGTAGCCATGATGGCATAGATGGAGACAATCTGTGAACCCCAAAGCAAGAGTTCTCCTCTTACTGAAGCTGATGTAGCTAATGCCATGGCTAAATGTCCAACCTGCCAAGAAAAAAATTTCTGTGCTGAGTCCCTGATATGATACTGCCCTTTGAGGAAACTGGCCAAACACTTTGCCTTTTCTACTAGCAGGACCTCAGTCAGCATTATATTCAAGGGCCCACAGAGAGAACCGTTGGATGGTTTCCCATATAATATCACCTGAGACCAAGAGATCCCTTTTATGGTAAAAGAGACATGGTAGTGGGAACATTACAAAGAGAACCATCCTCCGGCCCTGTGAGATATTGAATCAGTTAGAGGCTGCTGACCTGATGGAGCATGGAAATGCTCCTTTTAAGGTGCAGCTTCAGTACCAGCCTAGAGGTGATGCCCTGAAATGGGAACCCTATACTTCAGGAAGCAGTACATTTATCCTAAACCAAGGGCTGTTATGTGGTGCTGCGTCTCCAATAGGTAGAATACATGACTTCAGAAACTAAGAGATGGGGGAAATAGTGGCCCTACTTCACCATCACTCCAGAGCCCAACTGGGAGACTGTATTTCCTGTCTCCTCAACTTTAGAACCTGTGGATCTAGAGGTCCTGTTTCCCAGAGTAGGGATGCTTTCACTCAGGATCACAGAAAGTGTCTCACTAAACTTAAAGCCATGGCTAATATATGATCACTTCAAGTTCTTCAAGTGGATCAGCAAGCAAAGAAAGAAATTATCATACTTGAAGTATTGTGTACACTGGGGTATTTTAATACACAGGGAAAGTATTTTAGCCTGGTTAAGGAGATAGTGTTGGTGCTACTTAACAGGGGCATGGAGGAATATTTTTGCTACTCAGGCAAACTACAGGATATCTCTTGATACTCTTACACCCAACTTTATTTATAAACTAACAGGTATAGCATTTATTGCCTGACAAATGCATGGTAACTAGGGAATCAAACCTCTCAGGAATGAAGGTCTAAGTCACCTCACCAGACAAGCCACCTAGACCATCCGAAGTTCTAGCTGAGGCTAAAAGGAATCTAGAATTGTAGGTAAAGGAGATGATGAGTACCACTTACAACCTTGAGACCAACTGCAGCAGAGAAGGCTGCAATTCATCCTACTAAAGCTCCTCTTAACAATTTTTTCCATAAATTGAGACCAATTGAAATTCTGAAGCAGCTCAGACCAGATGGGGAGAACTTATTGTGAGAAGTGAATGGCAGGAGCTCTCCACATGTCCTTGACTGGGCTGTGCACTCATTTCCCAGTTGCTGCAAGGTCTTGACTGATAGCTGTTCAAGCTGGCACATTTCACTGTAGGATTGTCCTAAGATGATTGCAACTACCTCACCCAGAGATACTTGAGAAGTTAAACTGTTCCCTCCCCAGGGATGAGCCTGTATCCAATGACTGATGCAGGGCTGTGACAGTACAGCCCTCTTTTAACTGGGCAGGAAAACCTCTGGTTACAGTCTGTGTTCTGGAGCTTTCCATGGAATTAGATAGAGCCTAATAAACCTCTTCCGAAATCACATTATTGCCTAACTCCATACTTCACCTTTTCCTGCTCTCTTTCTCCCTTATAGATTTCTATTAAGACTACTCCTTCAATCACTAGCACAAGACTCCCTGTCTAATGCTCTGCTCCTGGGTTTCCTGACCTAAGTCACTTGGGTGTGACAATGACCATGTTTCTCTACTGAAGACCACAGTCTCACCTAGTGGTCATTTCCTGTATCTACATCTCTCTTGCCAGGTTCTGGTGAAGGCTCTTTCCCTTGTCTTTTAAGATGACTTGCAGTAGTGCCTCCTTCCTGTAATAGTTCTAGGAGCTTTACCATTCCTTTAATCCTACTCACATCTTTGAAAACAGTTCCTATATTTCCCTCTTCTCGATTCCTTCATTTGTGTGTGTCTTCGTTTCCTGTCACAATCCTGACTAATAAAGCAGGGGCAAGCAGGGAGTGATATGATTAGATTTACATTTAGAAAGATCAATTTGGCAGCAGTGTGAAGGAGAAATTGTGAGGAAGACAAGTCTAGCTGTAAAGAGATCCTTCAATAGGCTGTGGTTAACAATCCAGAAAATAAGTGAAGAAAGCTTAAACTTTAATATCCATGGAGATAGCATGTTGGAATAAACTTGAAGGAAAGGTAGGCAGTAAAATTGATTTAAGGATTAAAAATCTGCTAACTTCCTAAGAAAATGGAAAACAGCATATATTACCTTAGGAGTTCATTAAACAATGATTGTTTTCCTACAGATATAAAAAAATTTACTACTCTCAACTAGTGCAACCTCTGCAGAAAGGAATATGGAGATACCTTAAAGAGATACAAGTAGATCTACCATTTGATCCAGCAATCCCATTACTGGGCATCTACCCAAGACAAAAGAGAGAGTGTCTACAAAAGACACTCTATAAAAAAGACACCTGCACTCGAATGTTTATGGCAGCACAATTCACAATTGCAAAGATGTGGAAACAACCCAAGTGTCCATCAATACATGAGTGGATTAATAAAATGTGGTATATGTATACCATGGAGTGCTACTCAGCTATAAGAAACAATGGTGATATAGCGCCTCTTGTATTCTCCTGGATAGAGCTGGAACCCATTCTACTAAGTGAAGTATCCCAAGAATGGAAAAACAAGCACCACATGTATTCACCAGCAAATTGGTTTCACTGATCAACACCTAAGTGCACATATAAGAATAACATTTATTGGGTGTCGGGCAGGTGGGAGGGGGGAGGAGGGAATGGGTAAATGTATACATAATGAGTGCGATGTGCACCATCTGGGGATGGACAGGCTTGAAGCTCTGACTTGGGGGGAGGGGGAGCAAGGGCAACATACGTAACCTAAACATCTGTACCCCCATAATATGCTGAAATAAAAAAAAAATTTACCACTCTCAAGGAGCTTGTAGTCTTAATAGTGAATCATACCTATTTTGATACTTGTTATTAAAGTCAAAACAAAGTAAATATTATACTAGAGTTATACGTAAAAGACTGGAAGTAAGAAAACTGTAGGCTAGTATCTCTCATGAACATTGATGCAAAAGTCACCAATAAAATATTAGTAAATCAAATCAAAGAACACATCAAAAAGATTATACATCATGATCAAGTGGGATTTATCCCTGGCACGCAAGTCTAGTTTAACATATGCGTCATTTAATGTGATGTATTACATTAACAGACTGAAAGTTAAAAACCACATGACCATATCAACTTTCACAGAACAAGCATTTAGCAAAGTTCAGCATCCTTTCTTGATGTCTAACACTTTAGGTAAAGAAGAAAATTTCTTCAACATAATGAAGGCCATTTATGAAAAATCCGCAGCCAACACCATAATCAATAGGGAGAAACTGAAAGCTTTTCCTCTAAGATATGGTAAAAGGCAAAGATGGCTACTCTCACCACTTCCATTCAATAAGGTGCTGGAGTTGGTATCAAGAGCAATTAGAAAAGAAAAAGAAATGAAAGATATCAAAATTGGAAAGCAAGAAGTAAGATTATTTCTATTTGCAGATGACATGGTCTTATATGTAGATAACCCCAATGACTACACCAAAAAACTGTGAGATCTAATAAATGAATTTAGTAATGTCATAGGACATAAAATCAACATACGAAAATTCATGGCATTTTATATACACAAATAATCCCCTAGCCCAAAAAAAAAAAAAAAAAAAATCAAGGAAATCCCATATACGATCACATCAAAATATTAAAATAAAATATTTAGGAATAAATATAACCAAGGAGGTGAAAGACCTTTTCACTAAAAACTATAAAACATTAATGAAAGAAATTAATGAGAACAAAAATAAATGGAAACGTGAGGGGTAAAATATATACAGACAGAGAATAGAGAATAAAACAGTGGTTACCAGAGTGTGGGTTAGGAAATGAATGGGTAGATGTAGGTCAAAGGATACAAAACAGCAATGTAGGATGAACAAGTCCAAAGATCTAATATACAACCTGAGGACTATAGTAAATAATAGTGTATTAATTCAGGATTTTTGCTAAATTAGTAGATTATAGCTGCTCATGTCACAAGAGGTGGAGGGTTGGAGGAAATGAGTAACAATGTGAGACGATGTATATGTTAATTTGTTTCTAATATGTGTATATATTCATTTTACTATATATACACACATATATATTTTATTATATGTATATACATATATCTCATATTTTGCTGTATATTTTTACATTTTGCTATATATACATATATCTGTCTACTACATATGTCATATTACATGATGTTGTATACCTTAAATATGCACAACAAAATTTATTTCCAAAAAAAATCAGTTTTGTTAAATAAAATTTTATTTAAATTAAAAAATAATTTATAAGAAGAGTTTGAAAGCACAATTAAGAAATAGCCATCACTCTATCATTACAAAGTACAGAGTTGCCTAATTTCTGTAACTAAAACTGTCTTCAAAGAAATTGCTCATATTACCTAAATATCTCTGAGTAACTTCTTAAAATTACCAGAAAAGCCATATGTGGATTTTGAGGCACGCATCTCCCAGAAGCTATAATTCATTATCTTAATCATATTTACTACTACTATTAAAAGTATTACAAAGAAATTTCTGTTAAATATTATTTAAATGGTCATTAACATTTGATGGATTTCATTTGTATATAAATTGCTAACTCTTAATTTTCATATAAGTATAGTGGAGTAATGAAAAAATGTATATTTTATGTATATAGAGTTTACAATTAGAAATGGTGCATACTGTATTGCATATTACGCTTTCTGTGTGTGTGTGTATACATAGAAAATATATTAAAATTATATATTAATGTATACTTTTAGCTCCAATTTTTATTTTGGCAAAAGATTCAGAATTAAATCACTAAATTATCTTTTGTCCTCCATAAATGAATAACATAAGAAAAGGTGTAAAAATGTAAAAAATGACTAAAGATTTCAGACAACATTGTGATTAGGGTATAGATTATAGGAGGAAAAAAATGCCTCGAGAGAAGGTTGTAAAAGTTAGCTAAGGCCAAGCTATGAAGGAGTTTTTCTTGTTCATGGTAGGGATTTGATTGGGATGTAGGGAACCATTGAATATTGGCAGAGAAGATCAGATAACAGTGAGTTTTCAGATGGGTTGACTGAATAGAAATAATTCTGCTTACCTAAAAGTGTAACCAGAATGAATAAGAAGATTGAACTTATACTCAGGAAAAAAGTATGGAACAAACAGGCAGAATTCAGGGACAGAGGAAGCGTTAATCTAACACTAGGGTTAACATTAAAATTTGTCAATTTTAGTGGTAAAGAAATCTGACTGAAGACACCCCTCTCCACCCTGACACACAGTATTGTTACAGTTACCTGTATTAAGCTGCACTTTCAGTTCCTGGTTCTTGTTGTTTCACCAACTTTTATGGCAACCAGGAAGGTGGAGAGCTGGCAAGAGCTTCTAAGGGCAGGCAGGCAGGATTTTGGCTTGGATGGAGAGTGCTAGACAAAAGATCTTTCATAAACTCACTGTTCCTTTTGCAGTATATCTCAATTTAGGGACTTTCTATTTTCCTCTCCAGATCACACACTCGCTGCACTTTAGGAATTTGATTTCCCCTCCCTTAGTTACACATTCTCTCACTGCACTTAAGGAATTTGAGTTACTTCCTATCAGTTTTGAATCACCCTATTTGGCAATCCTGGAATTATTTAAAAATGCTCTTATCTCATCTGTATTATTTTTGTCCTCTGTAAACAAGTCTAGTGGTTTTTCCAGGTCCATTATTTCAGTTGTGTTATCTCATATTCATTTATTTTTTAAATGCCCTAGCTCTGCTTCTCTTTAGTGTAAGCAGCACAAGTCTATGGAAGGACTCTCTGGTGAGGAAAAGGGATTCTGGCTCTAGTTTTCACCATTGATGGCTGTTCAGCTTTGGGTAAATGCTTTACCTTACCAGGCTTCAGGTACTCATTCATGAAATATATGAAGAGGCTGAAACAAATGCACGTTATCAACATTCCTTCCCATAAAATTCTGACTTTTACTTTGTCCCAGGTAACCTGCCATCCTATCTATATTATCTTTCCTTTAAAGTCACATTTATGTGTTTATTATTATATTTATTACATTGCACTTACATAATCTTATTTATTTATTTACATAATATATATTTATTGAGCTCATGCTGAATATATGCCAAGTACTGGGCTAAACACAAAGAACAAGACAGTCGTGGCCAATCTTTTTGGGGCTTATAGTGTAACTGAGAATACAAATGAGCATTTACAAGTGTGAAGAAAGTAGCCGAAGACAGAAGTGGAGGGCACTATGGGAGGTCAGACGGAGGGATCTCTCACAGTCAGGAAAGGGCCCCTTGAAGAAGAACTTTACACAGGGACCTAAAGAATGAGAGTTGCCTGAAAAAGGAAAAGGAAGACTGAAACAGAGGGCACAGCATGTTAGAATGCCTGGAAATGGGAGAGAACGAAGGTTTGAAAGAAATTCTGTTTAGCTGAAGAAGAAAGAATGGAAGAAAAAGAAGCTCTACTCTATGTAGAGCTGGGTATGTGGCCAGATTTTCTTCCAGGACATTTTGAACCATCTTAAGGTTTTGGACTCTATCCTACGAACAATAAAAAGCCTCTGAAAAGTTGTTAGCAGGGATGCATTCTGGTCATATTTGCATTTTAAGAATTTTAATCTGCATTCATAATAATAATGGAATTTTAAAAATAACTAAATTTTATTTCAAGCTTATGATAGTCACGACTTTAAATTCTTTATGTAAGTTGCCTTAATTAATTCCTCGCAACAACTGTATTAGTTTCTTAGAGCTGCTGCAACAAAGAACCACAAACTGGGTGGCTTGAAATAAAAAAAAAAAAATTATTCTCTCACAGTTCTGGAACCTAGAAGGCTGAAATAAAAATGTCAGCAAGGCCATGCTCTCTCTGGAGGCTCTAGGGGGCTATCCTTCCTTGCCTTTCCCTGCCTTCTGATGGTTGCCGACAACCTTTGGTGTCCTATGGCTTGTAGTGTCATCACTCCAATTTCTGCCTCATTTTGATGTGATGTGTTCTCCCCGTGAATCACATTGTTTTCCCTCTGCCCACGTCTCTGTGTCCAGATTTCCCTATTCTTATACGGATACCAATCATTGCATTAGGACCCACTTTCATCTGATACAGCATCATCTTAATTTATTACATCTGGGAAGACCCTATTTCCAAATAAGCCTACATTCTGAATTTCTGGAGGGACATGAATTTTGGAGGTCACTATTAATTTTAGTACTATAGCCTTAAGCAGTTAACGCAATTCCAATTTGGGAGATGAGAAATCTGATGCACTGTGAAGTTAAGAAATATGTCCAAGATCACAAAGCTAATATGCGGCAGAGCTGGATTAGCAGGGAGGCCAGTTGGAAAGCCATTGCAGAGAGATGATGATGGGGGTCATGGGGGTGGAAAAATATAGATGGTTCTGATAAATATTTTTAGAGTATAATCAACAACATCTACTAGCAATTTTGATGTGAAGGGTAAGTGGGAGGAAGAGTCAAGAAAATCTACCAGGTTTCCAACCTGAGCATTTGTGTAGAAGTTCCATCATTTACAGTTACTGGAAGCACTGGATAAAGGGCAGGTTTGGGGAGAAAGGAAAAAAATTCAGGGTTACCAATGTTTAGTCTGAGGTGCCCATGGAATATATCATTGGAAATGGATCTAATAGCCTAGGACTGAAGTGAATGGTCTGGGCTAGACTATCAGAAAATTGAATTATTCATTCATTATTTACCAAATATTGCCTTCCGTGTGTCAGTTATTATCATAGGCATTAAGAACACAGCCGTGAACAAGATAGGCAAAGTTCCTGCTCTCATGGAAATGCAATTCTTTTTTATTTTTTTGAGACAGGGTCTTGCTCTGTTGCCCGGGCTGGGGTGCACTAGCATCATCGTAACTCACTGCAACCTTAAATACCTAGACTCAAGGAATCCTCCTGACTCAGCCTCCCAAGTAGTTGGGACTACAGGCATGTGCCACCACACCTGGCTAATTTTTAAAGTTTTTTGTAGAAACAGGGTCTTGCTATTGCCCAGGCTGGTCTTAACCTCCTGGCCTCAAGAAATCTTCCCACCTCGGCCTCTCAAAGTTCTAAGATTACAGGCATGAGCCACTGAGCCCAGCCAAGGAATGTCATTCTTGACAGGGGAGACAGTAAATAAACAACAAAAAGAAATAAGACAATTTCAAATAGTGACAAGTGCTATGTACACAATAAAAAGGGGTGACAAGAAAGTGAATAATAGAGATTACCTTGTATAGCTTGTGTGGTAAGAGGAGGCTTCTCTTAGGAGATGACAATTGAACTGAGACCCTTATGATATGAGGCGGTGACCTCATGGATATAAGTGTACAAAAGCCCAGAGGCAGGGATGTCCTTGTAGTTTGAGAGGAGCAAACAAAAATGCCAGTGTGGCTGGCGCACAGGTATCTAGGAAGGTGAAGAAGTTAACAGAGGGTGAGATCAAGATGCCGCAGAAGCCGAGAGAGAGACAGAGAGAGAGAGAGAGCGAGAGAGAGAGAGAGAGAGAGAGTGTATTGTGTGTATGTGTGTGTCTTTGGAAGATTTTTCTTACAAAGATACACAGACACACACGCACATGGATTTTTTAATTTAAAGGCATGAGAATGGAAGATACTGCCTGAGGAGGCAGAGCAGAATGAGAACAAGCAAAAGCCCGTGACACGGGCCTGCAGTGTGAGTCTCACGGATAATGGTCAGATCAGAAGGAAGAAAATACCATGCTTTCATTTCTGTTTCTCCCATTAAAATGAAAGTTGTTCTATTAAAATGAAAGTTGTTCCCCCACTGCCAAGCAAAGTGTCTTTTACGAAACTGTGCCAATAAATATTTAATTAATTGATTAAATATTTACCATTTAATTGATTTCAAATAGATAAAAGGCAATAGTAAGGTAAAACCTTCATTTGTGGTATTTTTCATCAATGGCTACATCTTTGTTTTTCCTGAGTCTACATAATTTGCTGTGTAACTTTACTGTTTTCTTTCTAAAAAAAGGAATCTAGTACAGTTTCCCAACTTTTGACTTGTGTAGGGTTTGACCCTGAGACTGCATTGGCCAGTGGCGTGAAGTGGAAGTGCCCGTGTGCCAGTTCTGCATGGCAGCCTCGAGAGGCCTTCTGTGTTCCTCGTATACTCTTGTGCTTCTGCCATTACCATGAGAAGGACAAGCCTGGACTGGATCCAAGAGGAAGAAAGAGAATGGGAGATGCATGGAATGCAGCTGTCCCGGCTGTGCTGCCCCAGCCAAGCCTAACCTAGAGCAGAGCCCCAGCTGAACTGCGGGTATGCAAGTGAGTCCAGCCTACATCAGTGCAGGTCAGTCCAGTCCACTCACAAGCACGGTAACATAATGAAGGAACGGTGTTAAAGCCATTGAGTTTTGGAGTGGTTTGGTACACAGAAAGAGCTAACTGATTCACCAGTCTTTTATGGGGGTGACCTAGGTGAACAAGCTGTGGGATAATGAGGAATTGATGAATGGATCAGGGCAGGGCATGGAGAAAAACAGTCATCTCAAATATCTAAGTACATCTAAATATTTCATGAAGATTCTAAGAATCCAGTTGAATCCAACAGAAATATTTGCAACTTTGGTTTAGAAAGGAACAGATTTTTGAGACACGTTTCATTTTATTCCTTGTATAAAGTTGTTCAAATTGACCCAAAATCTGATGTAAAGTGATAAAGATTTTCTATATGAGAGCAGTGCTTGGGGTTCAAGAATCATAATTCATGATGATGTATAAACTTTGTTGTAGATATTGGATTGTATTATTAAATTACTTACCGTCTTAAAGATACTGAAAATTATTTACTCAATGTTAGAAAAAGAAAAATGTCAAAGCATGTTTTTAAAAGCAACTAAGAATTATTCATTTTGATTTTAAAATGTTGACAAAAGTGTTGGATGCGAAAATCAAGAGAATGTGCAGAGGTCATAAAAATATGACAAGTAAAGGGAAAAGTCTCTAGAGCCAGGGATATACAAGGTTGAACTTCAACTTCACCACTTAACTAGCTGTGGCAGCCATGCAAGTGCACCTCCTAGACCCGCAGGGCGCTTGATTGACGGAGGGCTCAGGCTGCCGGCA
The DNA here is from genome assembly GCA_004363605.1 of Indri indri. NCBI lineage: Eukaryota > Metazoa > Chordata > Mammalia > Primates > Indriidae > Indri > Indri indri. Next base: position 25,281 of record RJWJ010011036.1, read on the forward strand.
TTGAAATCCATTACTGTGTTTGGGTTGAGGCCATGCCTTCCGTGGGCTGATCTGACCAGTGACTGAGTGTGGCAAAGATCTTAGGCTGACCTATTTCTGAAAGTCAGGTGACTGTTTTGCCAGTGACTTTGGCTCAAGGGCTCCAACAATTTTGCCCAAACTTCCTTAGCCTGTAGGCAATCTTTTCTCCCTGGCTCCTTCACTCTGGGGCCAGACTTGTGTTGTGGTCCTGTTTCCCTCCCAGGCTTCTCCAGCTCTCTCTATAAGTGTTTCCTTTACTTAAATTTGTGCACTTTTAATCTCATCTAGTGTGCTGCTTCTTGAAAACCCAGACTACCACACTGGCTTCTGCGTCTCACTTTCCTCATGTGTAAAATAGAACCTATTCCATAGGAGTGTAGCAACATTTAAATGAACCAGTGAATTTAAAGCAAAATCATACAGTGGCTAGCAGTTAGTGAAAATTGAATTAATTAATGGAACCTTTTATTATTGTTGTTACTGTTACTTCTTAACTTTTTTTTAAAGTCAAAAACATGGAATATATGAGCTGATACTGAACTGAGAATTATCTGTTGCTGGGGAGAAATAGGGATAAATGAATGGAAAACAAAGTACCAAGAAACCAGCTATATAAATAATGAATGCAAATATAGTATTCAAAAAAGTCACGAAGACTTAAGGTTATTTCATCTATTAGCCATCTAGAATGAACCATAATATCAATCCAGGATATCCTTGCCTTCCTACTATTGGGCCGTTAAGGATTAAGTTCTCTTTTAATTGTGAAAACATTGAAGAACATTCAGGTTAAACTGAGCCATGTTTTCCCAAATGTAAATCGGAATGTCAGGAAGAGCTCCAGTAAGTGCAGCCAAATGTTTCTCCTGGCTTGAATTATCCCAGTAATTGCATGTATTCTACATTTTCTTAGGTTGAGAACACACAGGTAATTAATGGTCTTAATTGATTATAATTTTGGGATTGTGCTTTACTAAACATCATTTGTCTGAAATTGGAGGGCAACTGAAGGAGTGAGTTTGTTAAAAAGAGAGGGAGTGATAACTTAGTAAAACTTATTTAAAAAGGAGTTCAGGATTGCTTCTTTCTAACTTCAAACATAATTAACATTTTTAAAGAACAAGGAAAGTTTACCAAGGGAATTTAGTTTTTCTTTTTCTAGACATTGAGCCTAGCACATAAATTCTCAATAAATATTTGTTGTATTTAATTATATTGGAATAGCTTGGAAACAGAATATGTAATTGGAATCCTCTTTGTTTGATCTGCCCTAAAGTAGAAGGATAAACAAGATAAACATTCAAGGTCATTTCCAACTTTAGGAATATTTATGACACTATTTTGGAATGTTTAATCTAACAGTGAATTCCACTTTATGTAGCAAAGTGCTGTTTGAATTCTGTATCCCAGACAGAGCTAATCAGGTTAGCTCTAATTAAGTAATTAGAAGTCAAATTAACTATGGTTGAGAAAAGTTGCACAAAAAACTGCTGTATTTGAATGTGACAGTTTTCTTTTTCTGTGTCTCATTAATATAAGCCAAAGCCATAATTCCAGGACATCAAAAGGACCTTGAAATATTGCTGGTGCTTTCAGAATAGTGTGGGGTCTCCACTGAGAATGTCTTTGAGTTTATCAGAGCTCTGTTGTTTTCTCAGGAAAAATAAACAAATAAACAAACAATCAAAATCTTTTTTCTTACATTAACTGCCTCTAGGCAATGGGTAGATCAGTGGTGTTAAGCAATTATGATAGTGCTAAATTTTTTCACGCTTTGCTCTCCTCTTTCTTCTGCCCTTCAGAAATACGTATCAAATAGACAAGAACAAGGTACTGGCTCAATATCTAGAAGTTTTGTTTCCTTAGAAAGGCCCTTGACTACAACTTAATCTTAATTTCCTCCTAAGCTCCTAATGGAGTACTAAACTCACAACTAATGCTCAGTAATATTTGTTGAATAAATGATTTCATAAAATGGGACCAACTTAGTACCTACCCCAAAGAGTTACTATGCGTATTAATACAAAGTCACAGAGACTGCCACCCAGTTGGCAATCCTGTATGTTGCTTATTATTATTATTATTGTATTATTAGCCATACTACTATGCCACCTTCACCAGAATTCAATCTGAGTGACTTAGTGTGACTAATATACTCCAATAACCTCTTAACTGATCCCTCTGCTTTTAGATTCTTCTCCAACTTACTCCCAAAGTTATTATTTCTAAAATATCAATTGTATCATGACAAGTTCATGATCCCAAGCCTCCAATAGCTTCCCATTTTTTAAGGCTATGGTCTTTAAAGATTTTTGGTCACTTAATCATAACAGTAAAAATATAAATAAATAACTAGCTTACCCTAGACGTAAGTATATTCAATTATTTAATTATATCAAGAGGCCATAAAGTTGTCACATTACTTACAGCATGAATGCCTAAAAATAAACCTTACAAGAAGTTGTGATAAAGATGAACGAATACCACTTTAAAGGTTTTGTTAATGATGGTGGCTCTGTTTTAATATTCAAGGCACAGTATACACTTAAGGTTTATTTTAACAATTGAGATATAAAATAGTCATCGTGATATGTATGTATGTATTTATTTATTTGTTTGTTCATGGCTGACTTTACCAGACCTGCTCATGTCATCATTTTTACTCACAAAGGTGCTGACAAAGAGCTGTTTCTAGTGGTGAAAGTAAAAGCCCTCCTCTTCTTGTGGAGTTTTCCTGTTCAGTATAAGATACCATTATTCATTTTATCTTTAACTCATGGTTTCTGTATTATTAATAGTTTCCTCTGGCTGTTGTCATAAATTACCACAAACTTGTTGCCTTAAAAGAATAGACATTTATTCTCTCTCAATTCTGGAGGCCAGAAGTCTGAAATCAGTTTCTCCGGGCTAAAATCAAGACGCTGACAGGGCTGCACTCCCTCTAGAGATTCCAGAGGATAATTTTCTTTTCACCTCTTCTAACTTTTGGTAGCTGCCAGCATTCCTTGGCTTCTGACTACATCATTCCAATGGTGACATTGCCTTATCTTTTGTCTGTATCAGATCTCCCTCTGCCTCCCTCTTATAAGGATTCAGGCAACTGCATTTAGGTCCCACCCTGATAGGATAACCTCTCTATCTCGATCCCTGTCTTAATCATAGTTGCAAAATCCTTTTTTTTTTTTTTTTTTTGTAGTATAATTAACATTCACAGGTTTCAGGAATGAGTTAGAAGATATCTTTTGGGGAACCGTTATTTAGTTGACCACAGGTTTGTTTTGTTTTGTTTTGTTTCTTGCAGGAATCTTTAATAACGCTGTGGGAGGCAAAATTCTGAAAGGTCTCTCAAGATTTCCACTCTCTGGTGTGCATACCTTGTATACGAACCTCCTCTTGAGTGTGGGTAGAACTGTCACATGATGGATTTCACTTGTGGTTACGTTATGCTGTATGAAAGAATGGATTTTGAAGATGCACTCTTTTCCTTAGGAAGCTATTCTTTCTCCACGCGTTTTGTGTTGTCTTCTTGTTCCCTTGATGTCAAGACAGGTGGACCAATCATTGTATTCCGATTCCTGGGCCACTGTCTGAGATGGTGCATGACCAAAACTGGTCAATAAGAGTCTTCTACTTTTAAAAAGTGATGCCCATAGGGAAGACTTTTGTTCTCTTTGATTGTGAGACTGTGGAGAATGTAAGCCTAGGACCACTTGAAATCTCAAGCTTTTAGGCTGCATGAAGTTTCTGCAATTGAAGACTGAACCCAATAGATAGGGAGAAGCAGAGAGGAGATGGGAAATCTTAAACGGTTTGTTTAATGCTCTGAATTTGTATGTCCCTAATACTAGAGCTATGCCCGCCATTTCTGAGATAGCCCAGCCTTTCCATGTGAGCTCACAAAATCCTCTCTTTTAGTCAGGATAATTGTGTTTTTATACATCTTAAAAAGCTCTGCTTGACACATTGAGTACCTAACAAGTGGTCTGGCTCACAAAAAGCGTCGCAGTGGTTGTTCAACAAATCAGCATTATTGTAAAGGTCTTTCCATGGCACTATTATATTTATCTGAAGAAAAGAAACTAAGAGAATCTCTAACATGTATAAAGCCTTACAAAGTTATTTTTAGAACTCCTTTGTGTTGGATTTACTCTCACGTACAACAAACCCTCCTAGTAATCTGGTCTCTTTCTCACACCATCATTACACACTTTCAGAGATAATTAAATGTCTATGATAAATAGGGTTTGTCATGGCTAGACTAAGAATCATTTGTTTTTTAGTTGTTGATAACTTTAACTTTGTCATGTTTATATTTTAATTTCCACCAAAATTTTGATTTCTGTGATCTTTCTTTACCCTCGCTTTAGCTAAATACTTAACAATTATTGACATTTTAAAAAATCCCCAAATGCTAGTCCTTTCTCTTTAAACCTTTGACTTGGGAATGCAAAGACAGTGTGCTATGAGCTCTGTTTATTTTCATTTCTTGGAAACTTTCTAATAAAAAACACTTGAGAAATAATTGTGTGGACAGCTCCACCTCTTTTCTAGGATGATTTAAACTTAATAAGAATTTAAAAGAAATCACTAGATCTCAGATTATTAGAAAAATGTGTAATGTATGGGTTTACTATGATTGTATATTAATTCTAGTAATAAGTGTTTACGTTATTACAATTTTTAAAAAATTCCTCATAGTACTATGAGAACCACTATATAGGGCATTTTAATGGAATGTTCATATTCATTAACATTCCAGTGGTATGCACATAGTCAATGCCAGATTGATCACCCATATAAAATAAAAATAAGAATAGAATTAATTATTGCTGTAAGGGTATGGAAAAAATGGAACAATCTCCAGGCCCACACTTACATTTCTCATTTTTGGGTAGGGTTTTTATTTTTGTTTGTTTTGTTTTGTTTTGTTTTGTTCTTTACTTTTCTATGAGGGATATCTGAAGTGTTCAATTTTTAGCTTTTAGGGTCTTTTACATGAAGAGATTCAGGGTCATTAAAAATTAAACTGAGCATAAAGGAACTCAAGAGGAAAACCAATATGATTTTTACTGAAAAGAATAAAAACCATCATTTTAGTGGGCTGAGCATGTGCAATCTTTTTTCTTTTCAGGCTCTTATACCAAACAAGTGTAAACAATGTATTAATGATTACGTTTATAGGTGATTTTTATACCTGCATTTTCTGGGGTTAATAAATAACAAGCTTGAATATGTCTCTTCCTTTTTTGTAGATTGACCTGCTTTAATTAGTAGTAAAATCCTGCTATAGTAACCATAAGATCTAAAAGCTATGATAACATTCAAATTTAGATAATTCTTATTTGTAACAAAATGTTTGTATAAATGGAGCATAGATACCTCATGTCTGGATGAATCTGTATATTTTCAGACTAATGTGCCTGTTGATGGAAAAATTTTGAACTGCCAGGCACAAATAACGCTGTGGTAAATTACCTACCTGCGGTAAACCAAAGGTGTGTTTGTCCAATATGATTAGACAGCCCTTCCCCCATCTCATTTAAAACCCCATGTTATTCATCCTAAAAAATGTAAAATAATTTACTTTGTAATAAAGCTACCAATTAAAAGCAGTAGGGTTATGAGATTTAATAAGTGGTGTTGAAAAAGCTCTCTATTTTGAAGAAATAAAGCTATATCTTTCCCTTATATCATAAAGTCTATAAAAAATTATTATTACAACTATAAATAATTTATATAATTTTGAAGCTTAATGATTGCACATAACATTTATTATTTAGGTTGAAAATTTTTTCTCATTCGATTATTAAAAGTTCTACAATATTGCATTCAAATTGAAAAATTATCCTGTGTGAATTAATATACAAGGATTTTAGTATAGCTGGTATATGATTTTCTATACTACATTAATTACACACAGATTTGCATTTTGTATTATCCAAAAAATAATAAAAAGTAATCTTTATGTTATGAAAATGCCTATTTGAGTATCTGATATATTCAAAGTCTTTATCATTGTATCACTTTAAAAGTAATTAAATTAATCACAATTCCCCTTTTTTGTACTCAAAAAGAAGTTGCCTCCATTTTTACAGAGAATGTTCATATGGAGTAAATATGCTCCTATGGAGCATGTCCTAATATCAAATTTTGGCAGGATTCTGTGGACGGGCTTCTAATACATGAAACTTCTCCAAAACTATGCAAAGCTGTGATTAGACCCAATATAGCCTTGCCTCTACCTAATCATTAAGCCATACTCTTTCCTAACTTAGAACTCAATTTCGTTTTCAAACATTTCTCACATTCATTGCCACCTCTGTCCTTACAGCCGGCTCTTTGGTTCAAGTACTCTTTACCTTTGCCTGGACTAAAACAACAACTTACCTCTTCTCTTTGCCTTCACTTTTTTCCCCCTCCTTCCACATTTTACCTCTGTTCTAGAAGGATCTTTCTAAGCTCCAAACATGATCTTTAAGAATTTCTGATTTTCCAAAGACTAAAGTGCAATTCCTCGGTATAATACTCAAAGTTCTTCACAGACTAATCCAAATTTACCTTTCCGACTCCTACACCACACCCTGTACGTTTGCTGTATTGACTGCATCTTTGCTTTCACACTTCGGTGCTTTACTCATGGTTTTCCACCAGCCCAGACTGCAAGTCTACCTCCTTCTTGCTGTTCTTAAATCCTTCCCTTCCTTTAAATTCGAACGTCACAACCTGCCTAAAGCCGTCTTCGAATCTTCCTGTCAGTTACATTTGCTTTTCCACAATCCCACAGCATTCAGTCTACTCCCACAGCCCTTGTTGCACTTTGATTCATATTAGCGTTAATTAGTCTCTCTGCCACAATTCGTAAATTCCTGCAGGGGAAGGACTGTTTATTTTACTTTCATGTTTGCACTTTCCCTGGGTCATGGGAACTAGGGCAGATATCCCTAAGTAGTAGAAGTTCAATCCATATTTACAGACTAGAACTCTAAACATAGACTTACACACATTGAGGAATAAGAAATACTATAAAAAAATGAGAAATCTGAGAACTGGAACTCTGTTCTCTGGTTTCTTTCCCTTTTGTATTTCTTCATAAATGAGAATGAACAGCATTTCCTTTGTGATTTAGGAGAAATAATTTTTTTCTCCTTGCCTCAAATTCCTGTTTTTTAAACCCAGAATGTGACTCTGTGAATTTTAAGTCATAATAAGGACCATCAAGAGGTACCGTAAGGATACCAGAAATAAAGCATGCTTTACAATGCATGTTTTCTGTCACAGTGTAAGAACGTCTAGCCATTAATGCATTCATTTCCCCAATTCAGCAACTTTCAAAGTAGAAATGCCACACAGGACTGAATACTTCAAGCAGAATAAAAATCTGGCTAGTTCCTCCTGAGTACAAATAAATGGATGAGTCAGAGACAGATACCCACTCTGTAAATTCTCATCCACAAACAAAAGGTGGACTGGGAAGCAAAAGCATCTTCAGGGACAGCAGCAATTATAGGATGATGGCAAAGTGTGTGGAATTTTGCAGTGAGAGCTGACTGTTTATTCCCAGGATGTCATAATTAGTCTCCACAGTAAACTCTTCCTAGAAAACTCAAACACAAGGTTACTGCTTGAGACTCCAACAAGCTAAGATTGCATTAGCAAACTAATAATAGCCATACCCATCATATTAGCCTACCTAAATTGAAATTCAATGCACATAGTCTTTTCGTTAAATCCAGTTCTGCTGAAGTCATGTTTCTTTCTTCCAGTTGTCACCCTTGGAAGAATTTCAGTAGTTATTGACAGGTATAGTAGGAATTTAGTAGGAATACTCTCCTAAATAAGAGGCCTTATGACCCTTTCTTTGGCAAATATTCATAATTCAGGATATTACTAAAAAACTAATTTGTTATTATTTTTAAAGAATGCTACTTTTCAAATTGCAGATGGATTCATTCTGGGCTTTCTGATGTTCTGTTGTTTTGATGCATATATTTACTCTAGTTAATTAATAAACTTTTCTGATATCACAGTGAGTACAATTTGTAATCAGGGCATCAGAGCTCTATATATCATCGAATGCTTGTGAAATGTGATAATCTGGTCACTTAAGTGTTTTAATCCTCACCTTCAAACTTTTATGCACCATATTTTGCCTCATCTCTGGCAAAACTTTTGCGGAATAAAAATCATCATCAATTTTGCTCTTGAACTAATGAACTTAACATTTAAATTAAGTTCAGACATCATACATCTTGCATGAAGGACTTCCAATTTGACTCTCCTGATGCCCATTCAGTATTGTCAGTAATAAATTATTTCCACCTATGCTTCAGCTCTAGTTCTACGTAGATGCTTGGTAAATGCTGGTTCAATAAACTGAGTGGAATCCTCGGCAACTTTAAGACAATCCTATAGCTGTTTCTAACCAGCAAATGAGCATAACTCTCCTCTCTTTTTGATAAGTTGCTTATTCTACATTATGACAAATTGTATGCTCAGTCAACTATCGCCTAGCAAAAAGCTTTCAAATGTTAGCGTTAGTACTAAGTGCAAAGAGGATACAATGATAAATAAAATCTTGTCCCTTATAGTTTAATGGCTGAGTCAGACAGACGATATTTACAATTGAATGTGATCTGTGCTGGTTCAAGGCAGGTGGGGGTACTGAGGACGAAGAGGCAGACTAACTTGATTGGGAAACATTTCAGGCTATGTGTAAGATTTGAGCCAGGTCTTAGAGGATGAGTTCCTAAAGCTGAGAAAACAGTTAGGATATTTCAGAAAGAAGAGAAATGGTTGCAAAGATGCAAACAAATTAAAGAGAAAAATAAAAGGGCAGGGGATTTCTCCAATTTGGTGTGGCTGTAACTTGTGGCTTGAAAGGAGCTACAGGGCTTGATGTGAAGGAACATGCATACTAGAGTTTGGTAGCGCAAAGTATTTGAATGCTTCTCCTGATCAAGCCGGCACTCTGCCAAGGGCTGGAATTCTTGGCTGGGCCCAGCTGTGTTGGGTTGGGCTGAGCTGAGATTGAGGCTTGGCTGACCCTTAGCCTCTACACCGTGAAGCAAAAAAGGAAATGGACTACAGCATTTAGGGCAAAGTAGACAAGAAACAGAGAAACCTTGCAAAAAAAGTATACAGGCCCAAAGGTCTGGAGCAGAGAGCAGAAGTCCATTCCAAGCCAAAGGTTGTACAAAGTCCTCTAAACAGTATAAACTATTTCCAGGGAGGACAATAGAGACATTTTCTAAGGCTCCAATTTCAGCTCCAGACATTTTATAGATAGGAAATCTGTAACCTCACTTGTAGTTGGGAAAGAAATTGGTGAGGCAGTAAGGATTGTGTGAGCTGAATTCTGTGACAAAAATTGGGTTTTAGAAAGATTTATCTGATATTGGTGTGGTATGTGAAGATGTTGAGTCAGAATGACCATTTTAGGAAGCTTTCTCAATCATTAAAATGAAGGGACTAATAAGAAACTGAATTGATGTAACAACAGAGTTGAAATTAGGAGGATGAGTGAGATAAGAACAAAATGAAGCTGGAGTTTTCAGTCTATTTTTATTTAATGTAATTGTTGATTTGGTTAAACTTGAGCCTATCATTTTACTATCCTTTTACTTTTCTGATGATTCTGTTTTTTTTTTCCTTTGTGTCCTCCTTTCCTGCTTTTTTTGGATTAACTTTTTTTCCTATATAGTTCTATTTAATTTTTTCCATTGCCATTTTGACTATGACTCTTGTTTTTTTATTTTGTTTTTATGTGATTGCTCTAATAATTCAATTATGCATTCTTAAATTATAACTGTCTACCTTGATATAATATTATAGCACTTCACTTAGAACCTTAGAAAAGTGTATATATACATATATATTTACCCCTCCTGTTCTTTGTGCTATTATTAAATGTGATAAACCCCACAATACATTGTTACTGTGCATGCTTTACACCATCAAATTATGTTTAAAGTGGTTAAGAAATTATGTTTAGTGTAGGTTTGCTGTGAACTAATTCCTTCAATTATAGCTTTTTTTTTGATAAAGACCGAAGAAACTTTTGTTATACTCACACAGACATTGAACACTTCAATGCAATGATATGATTTCATTCTCTCATTCAGCCAATATTTACCCAGCACCCACTATGTGCTAGTTACTTAATAGGCACTGAGGACTTACAGTTTTATACTATTTCTAAAATTAATAACAAGGTTAGTAATTGGACACTTCAACATGCATTGTCTCAGTTTGTCTTTAGTTCACTCTCATTTCTGAAGAATGTTTTCACTGACTAAATAATTTTAAGTTGACTTTTGTTTTGATTTGTTTTATTTCAAATCTTTGGTGCATCTTTCTTTTGTCTTCTAGCTTGCATTGTTTCTGATGAGAAATCAGTCACTACAGTAGTCCTCCCTTGTTCATTATGGGTGTGAGATATGTTCCAAGATGCTAGTGGAAGTCTGAAATCCTGGATAGTACTGAGTTGTATATATACTATGCTTTTTCCTATACATACATACCTGTGGTAAAATTTAATTTATAAATTAGGTACAGCAAGAGAATAACAATGATAATAAAATAAAACAGTTATAACAATATACCATAACAAAAGTTATGTGAATATTTTCTCTCTCTCTCTCCTCTCTCTTAAAATATGTTACTGTACTGTACTCACCTATCTTTGGACCACAATTGACCACAGATAACTGAAACCTGGGAAAGAGAAACCGTGATGGATTTCTGTATTTGTATCTGTTTCCCTTTCCATTTTATTTTCCTTTTATTTTTCATTGTCTTTAATTTTTCTTTGTCCCAGACCTCTTTTAAGATGTTCACTTTATTTTTGGTTTTTGGTAAAGGAGTATCCAGTTGTACTTTTCTTTGCATTTTTCCAGCTTGGATTTATTGGACTTCTTGGATATATGCATTATTTTTTTTAAATCAAATATTTTTTGTAAAAACATTGAACAAATATTTTAAAATATATCGTTCTCTTCCAATTTCTTTTTCCTTTCTTTCAGAGACTTCAATTATAACCAATTGATACTAATTCACAGGACACAAATTTCTTCCCCCTCCTATTTTTCTTTTCTTTCTGTTTCAGTTTAGGTGATTTTTATTGACCTCTCTTCTAGTTCACTATTTTTTTTTTCTTTTTTACTGTCCAATTTGCTATTGACCCCACTCAATTGAATTTTGTAATTTCAGATATTGTATTTTTTAGTTATAGACTTTCCATTTGCTTTTTATAAATGACTCCCATTTTTATTCTTAAACATGCCAACTTTTTTTACTCACTCTATTCATCTTTACCTATAAATGCTTTACCACATTTATCATTATCATTGTAAAGTTTTTGTCTGCTAATTTCAATAAACAGGTCTGGGTTATCTGTGGGACTGCATCCACAAACTGTTTTCTTTTAATTATTGGTCACATGTTTCTGCTTCATTAACTGTCTTATAATTTTTTATTATATTCTAGATGTGAATAAACTCAAAGTGAAGACCAAAGTATCATTTTTTTATTTGTTTCTCTTCCATGTCCAGCAGTTGGGGTGAGGGGCAGATCAATGAGCTACCTGCAGAGTTGAGTTGAGTTGAGCTGCAGCTGTAGCTATAAGTAAGTTGTTACTACTGGCTGATGTCAACTGCCTATTTAGTTGTTTAGTGCCTCTTTCACAGTGTGTGTTTTCTGGTGGGCATTAACGTGTGATCCAAAGATTTCACTTTGTGCTCAACCTCATAGATCTATCCACATGTCTCTCCTGTATACCTCTTTTTACTAAATCTAATCTTCCAGACTCCTGATCATTTGCCACTGTCCTTGAGTCTGTGTACATTCTTACTAAAAGGTGAAGGTTCAACTATATCACCTGAAGTTCTGCCTAGCAGGAGGATTTCTCCTCACTACTATCTTTTTGAGTGCTATCTTGAGTGAGGCTATAGTGCAGAATGGTCCTTTATTTGGCTTGCACTATATATGGAGCCAAACAAATATGTTTGTGAACCAAACTTATCCTTTTTCCTCCTCCTTCAGCCAGATATAATGAAGCCCCATGTGAACATAATTTGGCTCAAGGAGATGTACCGGTATTATAATGGTGTATGGCTTGGGGATCTGAGTCACCTTTCGTGTAGCTCTGGTCCTGTTCATGCCATCCTCAATGTGCCTTTTCTGTCTAACAATGAATTGGTATAGACGTGCCTGATCTTATGACTTTGTATGATAGTTCTGGCAGAACGTAGCTCATAATGAGCAGCTGATGGATAGGTCTGGCCAAACGGAGTCTTACTGTCCCATGTATAGATACTTCATTTCTACCAGGTCCCAGTTGCATACCAGGAACTATATTTCAAATGGTGTTTACTTCTCTGCTGCAGATGACTTGCCCTAGAGCCCTAGGGATTTATATTATGATTTTCCTACTGGAACTTATCATACTTAGGATCTGGCTGGTGCATGTGGCAAAGCTGCCTGCCCTGCAGCCTAGATCTTCCACAGAGTGCTTCATTGCGATGGGTTCACTCAAAGCTAGCAGTCGTGAATGTCACTTGGTAAATAAGTCAAATAAGTATTTTAAAATGGGGAATATTTTGTCTGCAATATAGGCTGCTGGGTGTTGTCTTTTAAAAAAAATTTTAGGTGTTATCTCAACATGCCCCACGCCACAGAGTCCCTCAAAACCTCACTCATGTTGCAGACACCTGAATATTTTCAGGATTTCTCTTCACTGGAATCTTGTCTCTCCCTTTTTCTCCTTTAGTCAATGAGTTCTGGTCTTGAGGACTGGCTCAGATACGAAAACTAGGACTTCCATTTGGAGAGTTGCCTTCAGCCTCCTGTTTACCCATCCTTAATTTGTTTTGGTTATATGCATTAAGCCACATTATTTTTGGCAGATCACGTATGTGTGCCTAATAGACTATGGTCTACTAACTATCTCTGTATGTCTGCACATCTCTCATGTCCCCTGGGGGGTACTCTAAACTTTACAATAATTAATGTTCTTGCTTCATATGGTTAATCACCACAAGTGACCTATGTTTTTTGGTTTTTGTTTTTTATTTATTTATTTATTTTTGAGATTCCCCATTGTTACCAGAGAGCTTGTTCTGTAACAGCCTTCCCTGCCATCAGTCTTGGCCTACTAATGATAGCTACCACTGACCTTTTCAACTATTCTGAAGCCCCATTCCCTTGTGCATTCTATATTGTATTGGTAAAGGGAGCACCTTTTGGACCCTTCCATAGAATAGAGTTGGATGGTGGGCTTCAACTTTAGGTAGTGTAACTAATCTGGCATGTTCTTATCTCTAAGCCTTTTGATATTTCCTGCCACCGTGTTTCATGAAAGTTCTAGTACTTCTGCTACATCTAGTATGAGCCATCTCTTTTGCCAACCTTCCAAGAGCCAGCCTAGTAGCTTGTTAGTAGTTTTTTCCAGGATCCTTGATCAAGTATTAAATTTTGTATCATAAAAGAATGATCCCAGATCAGTCAACCTCCCCTCTATAGCTTTGTGGTTTTCCAAGCCCTTTTTATTTAGCACCCTTCCCTTATAATTCTTAGAGTCGTGTTCTGTACATACTCCAACTCCTGCCATTATGTTTTGTCTAGGTCCAGCAATTTCTTCATCATAGTAGCCTATTCTTTCAAGGGGGAACATTATTCTTGAACTTGAAGTAGTGAGACATTCTTAAAGGCCTAGAGGATTTAGGTTGGGAAGTCAAGGTTGTTAGGTACCTCAACCCAGATATCCCATCCCAAGTCTAAGGATCCTACTCCTTCCCAATCAGGGCCCTGATCTTGGCATAGAATACTTGCCAGGCAACAAATCAACACTTTCTAAAGCTTTTGAGTCCCAGACCTGCTTTTATTGGCCCTTCGTCTGTGGGAGATGAGAGTGTTTTTGCATGCTGCCTCTGACATTTACCTTAAATTGGCAATTTAACTTGGTAATTTATAACTTGCAGTCTTTCATTGTCTTTCTGCAAATGTATGACATATTGCACCATCAGGCTATTATTTTCCAACATTATGACATCCAAGTTCATCACCAGTGAAAGTTTCAGCTATGTCACTAACACAGCCTGCCAATGGCTGTGAGTACTCCAATGACAGGATCTTCATTTCCAGCTAGTCAGTAAATGATCCAGCTTTAAAAATCCCATTTTAAAGACTGTTTATTAGGTTCCTTCCTGTTATCAATGGTCTTAAGTCAAGTTCCCTGGGAGAAAAGACTCTGAGACAGAGACTTAGAAGCAGGAGATTTACTGAAGAGTGCTCGCAGGAACATACCTTCAAGAGAGCGAGGGAGCAAGATTGGACAGAGTGAGAAATTGATCTCTGATGCAGTTACAGCAAGACTTTGGCCAATCTCACATGGAGCTCTGGATTTAAGATGACCCTTCAGAGTTGACCCAAATATGGGAAGAGGGCCATGACTTTGTTATCCTATATCCTGGATGTGGGCTGCTTCCTGGGAGGGAGGATATCTTTGGAAGAGAAGCTCCCTATAACAGAGTATTCTCTGGAGAATATCTCAGTTGTGAGCCAACAGCATCTGACACTCCCAGCAGCTTGGGTGAGGGAGAGTCTTATCCCCATAGAGCGGTTTCAGAAAAATGCCATAGCTTGTGCCGTATTTGATATGATGTGAGCTGGGTCCTCCAACATTAACAATGTCTGAGGATTACAAAGGCCTTAAAATTGCTCCAAGGCAGGATGTAGGAGTGTTCCAGAAATTAGATAAATGCAAACATTCAAAATTTTAATTTTAACACAAAATTTGAAACCATGGGTTAGTTTGAAATCCTTCTTATCTTCAGTTGTGACTATCTTTCATATCTTGCTTCCTTTTGAATTGGGAGATTCACTTTTCATTCTGAAAGAAAAGGGTCTTTTTCTTCTTTACTTTATGATAAATAATACTATCTTCTCTGGTAGCTACAAAGGTTTGTGTTTGACTATGGATATAAAAGTGCATGGTGAAACTTTAGATATGATAGAAAGAAAAATAATATATATCATTATTACTTCCATGAAACTATCTTTCTATCCTGTGACCTTTTAGAGAATTAATGCTTAAAACCTGAAATTATAGGTGTAACTTAAATTCCCTTAGGAATTTACTAACCCACCAGATAAAACCCATCTGACAGAAATTTGGCCCATGAAGTAGTGATTCGCTACTACTATTCCAGTGTGAATTTCTACAGTGGGGACGTCTAATACATGAATGTTGAATAAACAAGGAATATATAATATATTAGGATTAAAGGGGGTGAAGGTGAAAATTTTGTCCAAATGCACAATTTGTTATATGCTAAAGAGTATGCCACAGAAAATAGGGCCCGCAAAATGCTTTGTTTTAAAATGGCTTTATTATCCAAAAAGAAACTTGCTTTGTTTTGCTGCCTTAACTTTCTGGCCACGAAACCCACTTTATTGTAGAGCTGTCTATAATTTATTAGAATTAGTAGAATATGTTTTATGCAGTTTTGGCTCCATTTCATTCTTGAAAATTTTTAGTGGCCCTAGGTAGGGCCAGAAACAATTATATTAATTGATGTGAAATAGAAATTTGCAGGCTGCAGTAGATATCTGTTGGTTACGTTCCCAGAATCTTTTCTTTCTTTTTCCTTTTTAAAAGTCTCCATAGTCTAATTTATGCTGGGTTCCCTGTGGTGTTGGGGAAGCCGATGCTGCTCCTGGCTGCAGAGCTGTATACATGGCTGTGGTAGCCGCCTCCAAAATAGCCCTCGATGATCTCTGTCATCTTGGTATTCATACCTAGTGCAGTTCCCTCCCTCATTTTACTGGGATTAGTCTGCGTGGCCAATAATATTTAGCAGAATTGATGGTATGCTACTTCTAAGATTAAGTTATAAAAAGATTGTGGCTTTCATCTTGGGAGCACACTCTCCTTTTGTCTCCAACTACTCTGTGGGAAAGCAGCTTTCATGTCATGAGAAAACTCAGGCAGTCTGTGGAGAGGCTCACGTAACAGGGATCTGGTGATCAGACAATAACCAGTCAGGAACTGGGGGCTGTCAACATCAGTGGAGTGGAAGCAAGTCTTTCCCCAGTAGTGCCTTCGGGTGAGACTATATCCTGAGCCAACAGCTTGCTGTAACCTCATGAACAATTCTGACTCAGAACCATACAACTAAGGTGATCCTGTGTTCCTGACCCAGGGAAAGAGACGCTTCTTGTTTCGGCTGCTAAGTTTTGGGGTAATTTGTTACACAGCAGTAGAAACCTAATATAATGATGTCAACTAAGCCAATCAGTGCATTTCATTCCTCTTGCCACAGTGATAGGAATAGAAGGGATACGTGACCTAAGTTCATCCATTCAGAGTGACTTTCAGGACTTTTGGGGAGGGGTTTCTAGCACATGGATATTATCCCACCTCCTGTGCATATGTGAATCCTGGAGCCGTTCTGTCAGCACAAGGGAAACCAGCCTGAGGACAAAGCTATCATTCTGAGGAGTGTGGAGCATAAAGAACAGTGGAAAAATCCCCAGAACTCTGATGAAAAATGCTTGAAATTCCATCTTTCCTCTCTATCTTTTCCCTTAGGCAAACCAGCCAAACCCTTTTATTGTGTAAACTAGTTTGGTTTGGGTTTTCTGTCCCTTGCTACTGAAAAACATCCCAGCATACACGTGGGCAGAGAACGTGCCTTTTAACCTTAACGAGCATCTTAGTTTATACTGTAGTATTAGGGCACAAAGAGCAGTCCTGTAAAACGTCCGCATCCCTCATTTCAAACAGGTGGTCATAGATCTTAACCCGACTAGCCCTCGTCTCCCTTGCTCTGGATTATACTGTTTTCACTCATGTTTCTTAAAAGATGGATTTTTTTCAAAATAACATTGTTATTCGCTTCATCGAGTTTATCCCTACTGACTAGTAAATTCTGCTGTCATACGCACCTCTCAATTTAGACCCCATTCTCAGACTGCCTCTGAGGGGCCAGTCCTAAAGTCAAGTCACTTTAACCAGCCCATTGTACCTGACCATACATTTTCTTTTCTCTTAAATGAGGTCTCGATTCCAGCATATCTTTTAACGGACTCGCGAAGCTATTGTAGTGTTCAGATGAAATTGAGTATAGGTCTGGCTTATAGCAGTTGCTCAGTAAATGTATATTGAATGCATAAAAGTGCTCTTTAACTCTATGAGTTCCAAATACTCATAAGGGAATTTGGCATAATTTGATTATTCTGTCAATTTTATTATACAGTGAATAATTGTATAATACAATTGTAGAAAAATTAGAAAATCTAGATAAGCAAACCACTCCATCAATCAAAATAATCCAAAATGAATCCATCAGAGGAACTTGATTGTTTAAATTTTGATGTAAATTATTCTAGCCTGGGCTCATGTCTGTATTCCCAGCTTCTCAGGAGGCGAAGGTAGGAGGATCACTTGAGGCCAGGAGTTCAAGACTAGCTTGAGTAACAAAGCAAGACCTCTAAATACGAGATCTCTAAAAACATGAAAATAAAAACAAAATAGCTGCTACTCAGAAGGCTGAGGCTGTAGATTATTGAACCCAGGAGTTTGAGGTTACAGTAAGCTATAATTGTGCCACTGCACTCCAGTCTGAGTGACAGGGCAAGATCTCATCTCTAAACAATTTTTTTAAACGTCCTATTTTTTCTAATAAAAACTATATGCATACTTTAGAAAAGCGAGCTCTTACTATTAGTGTTTTACTATTTAAACGTGTATCATGAACATCTTTTCATGTCAACAAATACATGTTAATTTGTTTATTGAGCTCTGTGTTCTCATAATCATTCTCTCATGTATTTCTTCGTGTCTATCTTTAGGAAAAACAGTGACTCAGACTCATTATCATAAACAAAATCTTATGAAAGAATGGCTAGAAAAATGACTAAACCAGCTTTGGCTCTGTTTAGACTTGTTTGCTGGAGGAAAGAGCTAAATATTATTTTCCCTTGCTCAAGTAAAAGGTGTGGGTAGATGAAACTTGTGACGTTTCCATGAACTGAGTCAGATGAGCACAAAGTTTTAAGGCAAACTTTGTATGCTGAGAAAGGCTGAGTCCTCTGGAGAACATTTTCTTTTATCCTAAACAGTGGACATTCTTCTACATGAGGGGCATGACAATGTGGTAGAGCACAGAGCACTAAATGAGCCTTTAGGAAACTGGGGGCCCAAAACTAGAGTTGTCACTAGCATTTATGTAACCTTGGGAGGGTCTCTTTCCTTTTAAGAAATTTCTTAGAGGTATCCAACTCTGCTATCTTAAGAGTCTTCAAGATTGGGTTAAAAAGATACGTTTTTTCTTTAAAAAATCCATGGAGAATCAGTTAGGTATAGGTCTTGCTTCTTTAGCTATTCTGATTTAATCTTGAAAGTTCCTCCTTTCTCTAGAAGACAGGAGAAATAAATATTTCCTCAATTCATGCTGTATCTTTAGTGATCTACTTTTTGAACACACTAGTTAATTTAAATGGGTTAAACTTAGTATTTTGCAAAAAGAAAAAAATTAGGGAATGATTTTACTGTCGTACATCTTGGTTAACACCACTACAAATTAACACCAAACATTACAGCTTGGTAAAAATGTAGGGATTCTAGATGCGGCCATGCAAGTTGTGCATTGCTTACCTGCAGGGGTGTAATTCACATAGACTGTGATCTGAAAGATGAACTAAATTTACATAATGTGCAACCTGCAAAAATGTGTGTTTTGATTGTAAGTGCGCTCATGATTTTTAAACATCTCACATAGACAATCAGATATATGTAAATAAGTCGTACATATGTGAGGGCTACATTTGTCCAAGATAATTTCCTCTTAATATACGCTATAACAGCAGTGGTGACTGTCCTGCTGCCTCGCCCCTCCCAACTCACACTTTGAAGGTTCACTGCCACTCCAGGCTTTGAGAACAAGTGTGTCCCCATTAATAAGGATGTAATAAAGACTGATGTTCTCAATTTTCCCATGAATATCTGCTCTTGAAATTGTTTCCGTTTTGTTCTTTGGTACATGAATTATTTGCTGATTTCCTTCTTCCAGTAGAAAGTAAGTTCCATGAAGGTGGGTATTTTTGTGTATTTTGTTCACTGATACAATCTCAAGCTAGAGCAAAGTCTTGAATTCAGTAGGTGCTCAATAAATATTTGCTGAGGCAATTAATGAGTATTCCATCTAATTTTGCTGGCAGCGGGGGTTTTACCCACTCCTGAACTCGAGCTCCATGCCAGGTGCCCAGTCCCTCAAAGTTTCTACCATTCTCCTTAGTTCTCTGTGTTACCAGACAATAGTCTCCCTGACACTAGAGCCCACATGTGTGCTGTCCCAGGAAGTTGAATGTTGAACATCTACTGACTGTCCTGAGGCCTATCTATGGCCACCGTAATCTTTTGTTTCTGTGCTCTGCTTCCTGAGCTGTCTGCCCCGCTCATCTCAGAAGTCTTATGCTGGCTCTGATCACCTGCTCCAGTGTGAAATGTGTCTCATTTCTAGGACCCAGGCCCCTTCTCCCAGCCTTCCTCACTTCCTAGCTAGCTCGTATCCCAACAGAACTTACTGTACTTGAATCCTGGATAACAATAAATCTTACATTTGGAGATTTTTTTTTTTCAGCCCAAGAGTTGAAAAGCTTTGCAAAAAGAGGCAGGCACCACTGTCAACCATATCACCAGACCCTTTCAGAATGGATACCTAGCTCTTGATGTCCTCTGAGCCTTGGGAAAGTTACTAACATTCTCTGGACCTCAGTTTCCTCGAAAGCTAAGCTGAATTAAATGCGTGAGAATTGTGGAAGTGCATACTATGGCCCTTAGAACCTAGCAATTATATCCCAATTAGCTTTTCTTTGATCTTTTCCTTAAGGAGAAACATAAACGTTGGCATTTGTCCGAGGCCTGCCTTGGGTATCAAGATCTTCCCAATGCAGGTGTCTTGTGTCTGTATCTGATTTGCTTGCCCTGGCCTGCCTCTTTAGCTCCATCCAGCCCAGCTCCTGTTTCCTGACTATTGGCCCCAGCCCACCTTTCTTTTCTTTCTGGCATGTCTGCCTGTGTATCAGTCCTTACTGTACATGCTGATATCTGCCC